>VXAX01006170.1:31701-267634 GCA_013399835.1 Leptocoma aspasia | reverse complement strand
AAAAAAAAAAAAAGACTTTTTAACTCAAGAGAAACCTTTACTGAGTTTAAATAAAAAAAAAGAGACAGCTTTCTGCTCCAAGTAGAGAAGAGCTATTCCAGTTTCCTTGAGCAGGAAACAGCAGCCATTCTGGCTGAGAAGCAGAAATACTCATGGCATTATTGCATGGCATTGCAATGCAGATTGGCATTGTCAATAACTTACATGCTTGCAAATCAACTGGCTGCAAAATAGATTTGGCTCTGATGAAAACAAACAAACAAATCCAAATTCTCAAAAAAACAGAAGAATTCTGTTCAAGTTGGACATGTTCCACTAAACCACAAGAGCAAATGTTTCAGTTCTAAGCACTTGGTAAGAAAATCAAGAAAAGCACTTGGTAAGAAAATCAAGAAAAGAAACTCTGTCCCAGACTTTCTCCAAAATGCCTCAGCTCTGATTTGCTATTTCACCAAGGAACTTTCCTTTAATTCATCTCTGCAGGAATGGCTTTGGCTTTGTTTCACAGAGCCATGCTCAGAACACCATGCTTGTTATTGAGAGCTGAGAGGACTTGCCCTGATCCCTCCTTTTTAATAAAATTCCACCTTGCATAAATAATGAATGGTCCAGTGCAGCAGCAGTTAACCCCTTTCAGGTGTCTAATCCACCAAATGAGAGAGACATCCTTCTTCAAGTTCTGCCTTTTTTGAGCCAACGCTTGTTTGGTTTACTTACTAAAGGGCACTGAGTCTCTTACTAGGAGAAACAAGAGACAGACACCCCTTTCTTTCATGTAATGAGATTGAGTGGATCACCCAGTTCAGCAGAAATTTAGTTCTCACATAACTGGAAAAAAAAACATGTTTGAAGTTGTGTAAAATTCTGCATGAAAAAAAGATAAGAACTCCTTACCTACTAGTAGGATAGTAATACCTTCCACTGTGGTATTGCTAAAGCTGTTCCTTTGGCCCATTTTTAGATTTTCAGATTCTACTATAGAATTATTGAGTCCATGGTTTGGTTAGGTCATTCAGCTGAGAGTAATTGGCCTTTGAAGTTTAAATGAGGGTCTTCACTTTTCCAGACAGCTGTTAAAGGAAATATTTCCCTTTTCAGCCATGCCTTAAGTAACCTGTGGATGGGCTTGACAGACCAGATCACTTAATTTTGCTTTTAATTTCTCATACAGCCTCAGGTTTATCCATCTGCATTATGAAACCCACAAAGACATTTTTGGTTTTCTAATCCTTAAATGCTGTCACTCCATATCACATAAATGTAATGCACCATTCAGCATCACCAAAGTCTACAGACACAAGGAACTCCTAATTGCATTTTTAAAAGAACAGGTTTCAAAGGAAATAAACTTGGTGAGAAGCATGAGATGTAATTGGACAACAAGACTGCAACACACAGCACTGCAATTCAAGAAATTCCCCAGCTCAGCCAATATTACCCAGTAATTAAAAATATCAATCACTTCTGCATTCCTTTTTCATGCAGGAACAGGTTGAAACTTTAGATACCTATATTCCTCGAGGTATAAACAACAATATCCATGGTAATTTTGTCTTATTTGGGTTTCCATGGAAACGGTGTTTATGGTATTGCAGTGTTATCACAGAAAAAAATGAATTATAAATAATAAAGAGGCTAATGTTGTTTCCCTTGGTCTTGCTGAACAGCTTCAGGCACTGAGACAGATGAATTGGACAGAAATGGAAGACAGCAGCTGTAACAGCAATGCTTGTTATCAACTGTGCTTTATTACTGGAAAGCCCATATTGCTGCTTGTCATAGTTTAACCCCAGCTGACAACTAAGAACCACACAGCCACTTGCCCACTCTCCCTCAGTGGCACTGCAGGGGAGAGAATTAGAAGGGTGAAAGTGAGAAAACTCATGGATTCAGATAAGAACAATTTAACAACTGAAATAAAATAAAATAGTAATAGTAGTATGAATTGTAATAATTTTAATGAAAAGGGAAATAGCAAAGAGAGAAAAGTGATGCAAATGGAAACAATTTCTCACTACCAACTGACTGATGCCCAATTCCCAACCAGCAACTTCCCAGCCAGGCTTCCCCCTAGTTTTGTTGCTGAGCATGACACCACATGGGGTGGGTTATCCCTTGGGTCAGTTGGGGTCAGCTGTCCCAGCTGTGTTCTTTTCCAAAATCATGCACTCTCCAGGTCCACTCTCTGGTGGAGTGGGGAGCAAAAAAGGCCTTGACTCTGTGCAAGTACTGCTCAGCAAGGACAGAAACATCCCAGTGTTATCAACACTGTTTCCAGCACAAATGCCCATACTAAATGCCAGTCCAGTCATTTCTTGAACTCCTCCAGGGATGGTGAGTGCAGCACTACCCTGGGCAGCCTTTTGCTTAAACACCCTTGGAGCAAAGAAATTAACTCTATCCCAGCCAAAACATACACCGTGACAGAGTTTCATAGTGTGATGGTTCCAAATTACTTTTTATTAATTATAACCATTGAAGATCTAGCTTTCCCAGCAAAAAAAATTGGCTATGTTATTCTCATTCTGGTCATTTGCAGGATTTTAACTTGTTTTTCCAAGAAGATTTAATCTCAGTCTGCATTTTGCTCATCTAATCTACATATTTCAATGAGAAACAGGTTTTTGTTTGTTTGTACCTCTACTCTGGATTTCAGCATTACGGAATATCACTCTTACAATTACTTTTTTGTTTTGTTTTGATTTTCTAAACTCCACATAAATATATATTATCCCAAAGCTGAGCCACCCTCCCTTGTAACAGAAATGGGTCCTCTGTAGAGGCAGTGGGTGGTTTTTATCCATTTCTGTCATGCTATTTAGTAAAACTAAGTGGGCCTAAGCTATTGTCCACTCAAATGTTGGTATTTAATTGACCCAGCTGTCAGAACCCCCTGACACCATATCAGCACTTTCTGCACTCTGTAACTTTAAGAACTGGTGCAATAGAAATTGTTCCTGTGAAATGTGCAGTATCATCAAACCTGCTGAAGTCATGGGCAATTGAAAGTGCTCCACAATTCCCAGGAGGCTTTCAGGACTTAGTTCACATCACTTCAAAGAGAGGGTAGGCACCCATGACATAAATAAGCTGAGGTATTTGCCACCTAGATTTTATTTAATGCAGAGAAAATCTTTAAGGAGAATTTTCAGCACTGTAGGGCCCAATCCAGACAAAACAGGTGAGAAGAAGGGATTATATTTATTCCTCCTCTCCTCCTGCCTTAATATGTATATATTTGTAATTCTTATTGTGTTGTCAATAGATACCTTGCATTGTGAGGCCCAGGAGAAAAGTCCTTCTGTACTTTAGAAAAGGGATTTTAAAACTGGTCTCACATATTATAAGGCTGTCCCAATGACTCCTCTTAATTGCTTGTATGAACAAGGTCTCTCCTAAAATTTGGTAAAGTTAGTCCTTTGGGTAAAAATGCTTCAATATTCTTTGGACTCAAGAGTGAAGGGCATCTTCATCTCCTTATTAGAATATTCAGCCTTGCAATTACACTGAATGCAATAGTGAAGTCCCTGTGTCCACATAAATAGCCATGTCCTTTAAATTTGGATCCCATTTCAAAATTTGCAATTCAGTTTCATCACTAATTGTTTTCTACAGCAACACTCCCTATGAAATTCTATGGCAACACCCCCTAGCAACACTCCTGTTTTGGTGTCATGTGTCTTAAGCAGCCTGTGGATGGCTTTTCCAGTTCAGATCACTGAATTTTTGCTTCGGTGCAAAGTCTTCAGAGAAATTCCATAACGAACAGTAATAGTTCACAAAGGAAATCCTTGCCTAAGCCTACATTGACAAATGTTGATTCATGCTCATGAGCTTCTTTTTTTTTAAAAATCTCATTTTAAAACTCAGTGCCTTGGGGATAGCATTATGTTTTGTCTTCTATATTTACTTTCAGTGTCTGGATTTAAGCAATACTTTGTCCAAGGACTTCAGCAGTAAATTATGGATTGTGAAAGAAAACTGATATTCTGTACATCTCAAAAAATATAAGGACAGGCTTGAGACAAGCTTAAGTACATAAAAATATCTTTGCATAATCTGTAGCTGATGGCATGCTATAGACTCCAGTGATTTAAGTGACTTTCAGGGAAACACAAAAAGAAAAAAAGGAGAAGGAAACTCTCACTCATGCTGGTGACAATCACTTTCAATGAGAAAGACTGCAAAAGAGACATAGCCTTTCAGGATGTGCAAACACAAGACTACAGGAGCAGCAGCACACAAGCAGCAGCAGCAGCAGCAAAGCGCTGCCGTGGCAGCTTCAGCGTGCCCAGGTGACAGCTCACCCCACTGCCAGAGAAAGGCAGCCAGCAGCACCACAGGGCGAGGGAGGCAGAGCTGCACGGGGAAGCCTCTGGGCATCTCAAAGGTTCAGGCACTTGAGGAGCTCAGAAGGGGACCTGACAGTGGCATTTCTGTTGGCAGAGTACCCTTTGTTGCATCACTGCTCGATGTGACTGGTACCTGACCTGAGTAAGCCTTACTGGCTTTTCCTGTGGCTGACAGAAAATCTCTAGCAAGAGTTTGCAGGCAGCACTGATGCAAGCCAGATCCATTCCAAGTTACAGTGGCTGATTTGGCTTTCAGTGGCACACAGAACCTTAGCAGGATCAGAACCCCATATCAGTATGTGCTGAACAAGATAAGAGTGAAGATGTCTCTTCTCATTGCAGGGGCCTTTAAAGGTCCCTTGCAGCTCAAACTGTTCTGTGATTCTGTGAGAAGATAGAAACTTGTCCAACATAGACAAGAAGAAATTTATTTAGTTCCACAACTGAGTTATTAAAGATAGGCTGTAGCACTCTAAGTTACTAATACATGTGTTCTTCCCTTCCCATATGCACAAATTAAATACAGCGTTCCTAAATTGCATTTGCAAGTATTTGCATGTACATGCACAGCTTCCTGCCTTAGTCAAGATCATGTTTCCTCAGAGCTAGGCTAGAAGCTTTTGTTTGAAATGTCAATGCACTGAAGGTGTGAAAATCTATGAACTGACTGGAAATAATGTACCTGACCAGAGTGATCACAAGTTTTGTTAACAGCTTACTGAAATCAATGGATTGTTGCAGTTCTTTTTTTGCCTTTAGCAAAACCCCAGCTAAAGCCAAATGAGAGATTTCTGCCTTTGCAATATGTTGATTCCATTTCACTGGTCACAGCAAATTAAAAACATATTTATGAATTTTATTTAAAGGATAAAATCAATAATGATTCAGATTCTTGGCCTCTTCAGTGAATTGTCAGGATTATTTTGGAGGATTATTACATTGGCAGAAGCACTTAGCAAATCTATTAAAAAATATGCACAAAGCTTTCTCACCACAATTTACTTTTTTAAACAGATGACAGATTTGTCCTCTTATAGCCAAATTCAGATGTCTACAGAAACAAAAGCCCTGCATTCCTTCATCTTCTGCAAAAGGAAAGGGGAGGTAAGAAGAGCCTTTTGTATGTCTCTTTGTTCTTTCAAGTCAAGGCCTGATACCAACAGCACCTAAATGTGGGGTTAGGAGTTGAAAAGACCATCACCATCAGAAGAGAGGCTGGTTGCAACAACAAAGTACACATATTTCTGCTATTCAGAACTGAAGGGTTCCAATTCCACCTTTAGCAACCAGTGAGTGAGTCTGGCCAAGAATCCTCCATCCACCCCTTTCTAAAATAAACAAGCAGATGACAGGCATTTCTCTATGACCTAGAAGGAGCTTTCCAGTTACTTTTCCATCTCCATCAAATGAGCATTTTTTATTAGGCTTAATCTGTGCCAATCTGTGATTTAGGGCTCATGGAAGAGATTGGAAGGCAAATAGTCTATAATGTAATCAGATTAAATGTACTAACATGTCTTTTAGACAGACACTTTGCAATCAGTAACACCTTTTTTTACTTACTAAAGGTTATAAAAGTTTAAAAAGGTAGAGTTAAAATTTCTGAAGCATTCAGTTAGTTGCATGCAAATGGAACAGAAAAATAATCTTTGCATAAAGGAAAAAATCTATCTTACAACTTTATGATAAATATATTTTCATTCAACAGTATGGAAAAGCAGCACAGATCAATGACAGTTGTAATTATGCAAATTATTTCTATATCATACAATATTGGAACTTGTTATCTGAGTGAAAGAGGGAAAATTGAACTTCTTTGTCCAACAGCAGAGCTAACATATTCTTATCTAGACTGTCAGCGGTAACTTGGAGCCCTCTAGCTCACAGTTCTTTTGTGATATTTTGAAGTCTATTACAGCACTGCTAATTGTGTTTGGAAACATTGATTTTAGGAAAGAGATGGAGTGTACTACATTAGAAAGCATTTGAGCCTTGGCAAAAATATACTGTGTATAGTGGAAAGGAAGTAAAGATTGACTTGTACTTGTACCCCATGAGGAAAGCATAAACACTTGTTAATTATAGAGGAAGCCAACCACCGAGGTAGCTGGGGACACAAATTCATATTTCCAAACAAAGGGAATGAAACATTCACTTATACAGCCCGGCAGAGAAAGGGCTGCACAGATCTCTCTGCAGTAATGAGCTATCTCCCCAGGGCAGACAGACACGGGCAGCAGCCCAGAGCCGCTCTGAGATGCCGGAATGGGAAAGGCGGATTGCCGGCAAAAGCGTAACCTTGTCTTCTCAAGGCAGCGCCTCAGCTACCCCTCACAGCTCCACGGTGGGGCACACGGGCACAGCCTGGCTCTGCCAGCACACTCATGCACTGCTGAGGTTCCCTTCAGCCCCTGCACCTCCCATTGTCCCCCCAGGTAAGGGAGTCAGCCAAATGGAATTTGGGTGGGGAAGGAAGGCTTTTCGATAAGCCTTAACAGGAGGAGTAGGGAACTTGTTCAGTGCTGCTTGTCCACCAGGCACAGTGCAAAGGCCTTTGCCCTCATGTCAGCAAGAATATTCCTTTCAGGCTCCCAGACCTTCCTCACCCATGAAAAGTCCTGGGGCCATTTCAAGCCCCAAGGGCTATGCCCATAGCATGGCCTTGAGCATCCATCCCATTAAATTGTGAGCATGCTCGTGTGCCTGGCTAGCCCAGCCAAGCACCCAAGCAGCCTTCAGAGGAGGGCAAGCAGCCTGCAGGGCTCATACCCACACTGTACCCAGAAAATCACAGGGATGAGGCCACTGTGTCTTGGAGGGAAGGAGGGTTTAGCACATGACCACAAGTTCCCACTGGCCCCTGAGGCAGAGGAAGACCCAAGGACACTGTGCTTGCTACAACTGGCACAGGGACAGTGTAGGGTGAATTTGAACTCTGCTTCATAAAAAGGAACAACAGCAACATCTTGACCTCTACCCTCATTCACTACTTTAAAGTTGCTGAAAAAACCCAAGAAGTAGACATGAATCCAGTTTTATCCAAGCGGAGCAACAAAAAACAAAATCATTGCTTCCAGTGCTGTGCTCCACATATGCAGTTCTTTTTCCATAGGAACACCTCTTGTAGCAGAAAACTCATAAGAATACAAAGCAGCTTGTCTGATACCAGCTGAAATGTTGTATTTAGTGACAACATATACAGTTAAGTTAGAGGCAGGAGATGGAAGAGACTCTGCTGTGCCTCTTTGATTGTAATTGGAATATAAATAACTGTCCGCTCTAGTCAGATACATTCTGCACAGTGGACATAAATTACAATCAGAAAAATAGTAGGCTTTGAATGCATGAGGAACAAATGTTCGCCTTGTACTTCTACAACAGTAAAAGAAGAGATTGAAATCAAACTCTGTGACAAATTATTCTGTGTTGTTGTACGCACTCAGTGAAAATATGGGAAGAGGTAGAGCTCTCAGGCTCAACGCACAGGCGTCTTTATATAGTTGTTTTCTTATTTGTATAATTCACAAAGGATTGTAGCGCATAAGATTAGTGCAGCTAGACAAAGCAAAGCCTTGCTGCATTAGCACATGACTTAGCAGGCTGTCTGGGCTGCATCTGGAGTGGGTCTGATGAGCTGGGTGAGTGAAAACCCATCGCAGTAGCTTATGGTGAGGCTGGTATGGTGGAATGGACAAACCCCACAATGCATTAGCTTGGCATAACACCAGGGAAATTAGATCAGTGAAATAAGCTTGTTTTAGCATCTATGTTCAGAATAAGCCAGGCTGGGCAGTTGAGTTTATGCAGCAAGAGATGTATTCCCCAGATCCCAGATTTGTATTAAAAAAAAAATCTGTATACCAATTGATTGAAAAAGGGATGGGAAGGGGGGACTAGAGACAGGAGAGAGAGATGAAAGGAATGAGGGAAATAAAGAAAGGTCAAATTCTGAAGGAGAAGGTTTTCAGCAGCTCACACAGATGGAAAGGATGCAAAGGTTTACTCTCAGTCCAGCTGATAAATGATATCTCGAAAGGGAAATGTAACAGGAGTGGAAAGATTATGAGTCAAAATGCAAGGGCACTGTTAATAATTCATTTCATTGCCCTATGTCTTGTTTTCAAAACTGTGAACCCTTGTCTTAACCTTCACTTTGACAGAATAAAGAAAACTGATTTCTTTTATCTGTAAGGCTCATCTATTAAAAAAGCCAACTCTGAATGAGACGACAAGTAAAAAGCTTTCCCATTCTTCTGAGCAGTGATTTGAACAGAATGAATACGCAAATTCACAGAGGCCCTTTCATACAGCAAGCATTAGGAAAGCCTAGAAAATTGGGGCACACATTTCACACTTCTCTAAAAAGGCCTGTTTTGGTCTGGGAACACTGACATCCATGCTGTCAAGATAAATTCCTTTTGGCAGACCATAGCCAACACAGACCTGAAGAGACACATAATGTCTGTGAACCTCAGAATTAAACATTCTCAATATCCATCAAAAACAGAATTCTGAGCTACAGCCAGGTAAAATTGAGCAAACTCCAGCTAATTCCAAGCATCTACAGGAAATAAGGGCCACAAATCACCCATCTAGTTTGTTACACATATCACTAGTATCATACCAGCTCCCCACCATAACTTCTTATGTGAACATCATTCAGTGTGGGTTCATTACCTTTTAAACCACAAGTGACTGATTGCAGAGAGTACAGAGATGATAATATGTTTTTAAATAACAGAATTCTATAAAATAAGTAATGATACATAAGTGAAGGGAAAATTACTGATGTGCTCTACTGACACTCAGGAGAAGCTTGTATGGACAGGATCACCTTTTCACCTTTAAGCCATATCTGAAATATCCAGCAAGATTCTGTGAGAGACTGGAATGTTACAGTTAATGGTTTAAATGTTGCTAGGAAGAACTTTTTGCCCATATGGCAAAACTGTGTAAAGAAGCTGTGACCACCAAAGCCCATCCCTCCCTGAACATTCCTCCTGACTGGAACTTTGGACTCCAAGTTAAGCCACCTAAGGGGACTTGAGATGAAATAAAGGTGACACCATTAGGATCCATGGAGTGGTGATATTTTCTACTTAATCTTTCTCTGTCACTCTCTTTTTCTCCCCATTCACATTTGTTATTTTTTTCTATCTCTCTTTCTCTCTACCTCACAATTACTGTTAAATAAAATCCATACTATTGACTTTGGCACATGGTCTCCTTTGCACCATAATTTGAACAGAGGTGTCTCTCCAATCATTTTAATAGGCAGATCATAATAGATTTTCAGATGACCTTGATGTGTTAGGTTTACTGACAAGGTGTTGATAGTAAGGGACTGTGCTGGGGTGGTCTCTGTGAGAAAAAAAGAGATGCTGCACCTGTGTCCCAGCCAGCTGCAGGATGGATCCAGACACAGCTGAGCCAAGCAGAGATACTGATGGCATCTCTCTGATAAAATGTTTAGGAAAGAATAAAAAATGGTGCACAGCAGCTGTGAGAATGAGAAGTGAAAAAAAATGGGCGTGAAATAGCTCTGCAGACACCAGGACCAGGGGAGAAGGAGGGGAAGTAGATGCTCCAGAGTCTCCTGTAACCCACATAGATGACCATAGGTGTCACCTTGCAGCTCATTTGTGACAGTGGAGCAGACATCCACCTGCAGCCCATAGAGGACCCACATCTCAGCAGGTGGACATGCCCTGAAGGAAGCTTCAGCCTGTGGAGAGCCCATGCTGGAGCAGGTTTTCTGGCAGGACCTGAGGCCCATGTGGGAGCCCACACTGGAGCAGTCCATTTCTGAAGGGCTGAACCCCGTGCAAAGGACCCACACTGGAGCAGTTCATGAAGGACTGTAGACCATTACAGGGGCCCCACACAGAGCAGCAGAATAGAATGAAGAAGGAGTGGCAGACATAAATTGCTATGAAAGGACCACAACCCCCTCTCCCTATTCTCCTGTGCTGCTCTGAGTGAAGGAGGTAGAAAAATTGAAAATTAAGCAGTGAAGTTGAACCTGGGAAGAAGCAAGAGAATTTTTTGTTTCTCACTATTTTACTTAACTATCCATTTTTAGCTATCAATAAATTAAACTTCCCCAAGATGAGTCTGGTTTTTGTGACAGTAATTGGTAAGTGATCTCTCTGTCCTCACTGAAACCCACAAGCTTTTTTTGTCTTAATTTGTCCCCTTGTCCTTTTGAAGAGGGGGAGTGAGAGAGTGGCTGGGTGGGCACTTCACAGCCATCCAAAGATGAATTCTACCACACATTTCTAAGAACAGAAAAGAAAAATAGGGGTTTGGTGCTTAAAAAAAATATTGACTAAGTCATAATTTAAAATTTGGTAAAAGCAGGGAAAACCATGTGATTTGTAGTACAACTCAACAGCGACTTGGTTTTCCAAGTTAATTCTGACTATGCTCTTTCAACAGACTAGGAAAGTCATTCATTCTTCAGGATATCTCACAGGGAAATGAGTTTTGGCTGAATTTAAGGACCCACCAGAAGTCACTGCTGTTGAACAAAAATAAAGCTAGTGATATATTCTCTTGATTCTAGAAATGACTTAATGGTAAAGCTTCAGAAATTGCAGCTGGAGGCAGGGGTGGTCATTATTTCCCCTCTCCATTATAGCAATCATGAGAGTGCTATGAAAGCTGGGAGCTTTGCCCAGAGGAAGGACTTTGCTTTCAAGTGAACTCCATAGGTCCAGGGAATTTGAACTGAGCATAATATTTGATGCATTAATTGGAGCACTTGTCAAATGTAACATTTTTAGTGCATGAGGATGTCTTCATTAATCATGATGATAGTATGTGTATAAAAGCCAAAACGGAAAGAAAAGGTAAAGAGACCAGATTGCAACTACTTCTAACCCCCCAAAGGAGGGAAGAGCTTGCTAGCTGGGGCTTTAGGGCCATGTCCTAATTTTAGATGTGCTTTTTGAGTTCCTGCTGCCATTGTCTTTGGCAAGTGTGCTTCCAAAGTTACATTGTGCACCTCTGCCTAGCTTTTCATGCTTGGTAGCCATACAGATGACAATTGAGTTAAAATTAATTCGAGTTTTTAAACGGAATAGAGGCTGAGTCTTTTCTTCCTCCAGCAGAAATATGATTAAGTTTTTCTCTTTCACTTTGTCCTACAAACAGGAGATATCCATAAATTATAGCAGCATAAAGGCTTGGCCTTTTCACATCCTGATACAGCAGCCGTTTGAAGAATGTTTTTCATTTCTTCAGCCCATTGAAGATATGCTCTGCTTTTCCCAATGGGTTCTTTGACTCTTCAAACTCACTCTTTCCGTTTAGTTGCTTACCTAATATGACATTGATATTTCCATTTATCTCATTTGTGGTAAGTGAAAGGTCTTGTCAATAGGGATTTGGCACATCTAAAAGTTTCAGTAAGTATTCTTTTCCTTTTTAATGGAATCATTTCCTAATACTCAGTCTTTTAGGAGTGTCACGTTGAGCTGACAAGAAATTGTTTCTTTTAAAGGTTCCAGAGACTTTTCCCAAGGTAGCTACAACTCAATCAACATAGAAAATGGTCTTACAAAATGTTTTTGTAATTTTAAAAGGCTGGAGGTCTCAGTAGCTGCTTGCTGTGATGTGAAGAGGTGACTCAGAACCTATAGCTGGAGTGTGCCAGATTTAATTATAAAAGAACTCAATGCAGGTCAGCAAAATTCTCTTAAAGGTTAGCTCGTTCCAATATGCTTTTTATGAAGTAGTGCAACTGAAATACGACATCTTCAAAAGGTTTGAGAAGGAAGTTGCCTGCTAGAGTGAGCAGGAGCTGTGTTACAGGGAAACAGATGCTGTAGTAGAAGCAGGGAGGTGATTAAGCCCCTGTGTTCAGCACCATCCTGGGAAAGGTCACCAACCAGGAAAGGTCACCAACCAGTGCCATTTGGCAATCCCAGGAGAGTGAACACTTGCATGGAAGCTACTGCTGACCTACTGGGAGCAACGGAGGCTGAGCTCAGGCACAGCTGCAGTGGTCTGTGACTCTCAGGGAAAAAGGCCATGTCACCTCCGTCCACACCCAACCGAGGAGCTGTCCCCAGGCAAAGATCAGAGGGGAGCAAAGAGCCAGGAAAATGGGAGTGGTCTGATGAGCACCCCAGGGACAGGGCATCTTCCTCACATACCCCAAACTGTCTTTTTATGTCATGCCTTGTAACCTTAAAGACATTGTCACTCAACATTGTCACTGTAACCAAAAAGATTCACTAAAAGGTTTGATGATCCATTTAAGATTATATTCTCAGGGAATCTACAATTCATCATGCTTCAAAATACTTTGTAGTACTTTACTGAACAATAAAGTGTGTAAGAGCTCTTACTTCAATTGCTTGGGGATAAAATTGAGGCACAGGAAGACCTAATGATCTTGAACAAAGGAATCTGTTTAGGATTTTAGCTGCTTCATGTGCCAATGCCCTGATGCATGCCCCACTCTCCCAGCCACATTGGAGCTATTTCCCTTTATAAGCGGAGAAGCAGTTTTGCCTCTGTCCTTTGTAGGAATTTATTGCTAGAGCCAGACACAGAAGAGACCTAGAAGCCTAGGGGATAATTAATTTGTATAACTTCATGGCCCTAATAAGATGTTTCACCAGGCATAAATTATTGCACCATGCAATTCTGGACTTCATTTACAAAGTATGAAGTTAGCGATGCCTTCAGCACATTGCACAAGCCCAGCTCTCACTCAGGACTCCTCCTCTACTAGGAAAACCCTTAGGGAGAAAATTTTCAGTTTCTTATGACATAAATTATCTTTCTTGGGGAGGCAAAAGGAGAAGAAAATTAAAATATCAGGGCACTTGTAAATACATATTCATTAGCAAAATAAAATCAACTCAGACAATGGGATGATATGAGCAAATAATCTTGGGTCTGAAAATTTGGTGTGAAGAAAATAATTCAGGAATGCCTTTGAACACTTGGTATTTTAAGTCAAAAGCTGAGAACCCACCACATCCAAAGCAGTGCCAGAAACCACAGAGAAGGTTGGTGACACTGCTCCCATCAGCTTCAAGTTGTCATCACACAAAGGAAAGGGGAGTTCAGAAGCTGCTGCTCAAAATGGAGAATGTTTGAGGCACCCAATCTGTTCTGGGGGATGATGAGGAATCTGGAAAGGGTTGTGAGGAGTGGTTTGGGGGTTTTGTTTTTTTTTGGGGGGGGTGGGTTTTTTTGGTTGGTGGGTGGGTTTTTTTTTGTTTTGGGGTTTTTTTCTGTCCTTGTTTTTGGGTTTTTTGGTTGGTAATGATGGTGGTGGTGGTAATGATGATGCTCATGATTTTTTTGTTTGTATTTTTTTCCTGGGGAAAAAGGTAGAAACTAGCCTGGCACCTGTGAGGCAGCAGTAAGACATAAATGATAGACAAAATCACTATTTTCTGTCCCCACCTCTTTTAAGGCGAAAGGCAAACTATCACTGGATCTTTATTGTGATATAAAAATGTGTCATATAGCTGATCTGACAGATGGTACTGCTGCAGCGTAGTAGTTAAACTGGCTGTGCTTATACAAACAGACAGACAGGGCAAACGGTCTTTTGCATTCCTCCAACACACACAGACTGCTTCTTCTTTGATAAATTCATATGCTAAAATAAAATGTATGTCTATTTGCTGTCTGGATTTTCCATCTAATTAAATTTGGGAATTATGGTAAGTGCTTTTCCACTCAAGATAACTGAAATACCTTCATCCACTCTATGCAACTGCTCACAGAAAAAGACCAGATTATTTCTGAGGGATCATTGTTCATATTCTGAGAAAATGTCTTGGTGAGACATTTGGCAAACTGGAATACTTTGTACATGTTGGTACTGAGTCAGTGAGGACAACAGGAACAATGTGTTTTATTATGTCTCTATTTTCTCATTTGTGGCCAGATGCCTTCCAGAGTTGTACCCAGAGAGCTCTCATTGAAACTAAGATGGGCTACCTGCATCCAGAGGTGGATTATCTTCTATTTAAGAAATTGTGGAACAAGGGAAAAGGATCTATATCTGATTATATAAAGACTTTTGTGGGAAGAGTCTTCATCCAGATTCTCTTAATTCAAAGGCACAGAATTAGACAGAATTGCCTAATTTGTTCTGGGCTTGTTTGAATGTTGGAAATGTCTTAGAGATACATGTGCTCCTTAGGCACATGTCCTGGTAATGGTTAGATGCTTACACCAACATTTAATCAAAGTTAAAACATCACTAAACCAAAGAGAGAGAGATAAGTAAAAATAACCAAACCAAACCAACAAAAAAATGCACCAAAAAAAAAAGTAGCAACATTGCCTGCTCTGCACTTCTTTTTGAGTGCAGAGCAGGCAATGTTGCTACTTTCCACTTGAATTCCTACTCCTTTCCAGCTAAGATGCAAAAATAAAAGAAGGAAGAAAAGAGAAAGAAGCATTTGTCAGGGGGTCTCCGTCAGGCAGGATTGGCTCCCTGAGCATCCCAGTAGTGTCAACTCAGTCTGTTCCCAAGCAGTGAAATCTTCTCACTCCTCTTTTAACACTTTCTGCAATCTCTAAAGACTTATGCAGCAGAGGTAGGATTTAATCCAACAAATCCCCTTACTCATTTGCCTTTCACAGGAGGATTCTTTCCCAGGTATTTCCCTCCTTCTTGCCACAGGCTTTTCTGGTCCCAAACAAAAGCAGCAAGGCAGACTCTTACCACCATGGTTACCTGCCCTTTCCCTAAAACTGCACAGCTTCCTGGGGTTACCTGGCTGGTATGTTCAGATGATTTTTGGCCATTTTTCCTGACAATGTGAAGTATCTTTTTCAATGTAGATCAATAAATAACAGAGCCACTTCTAAACCCACATGGATACTTAACCTTTCCAAAAATGCCACCTTCTTCCTTTTATGTAAAGTACTTTAAGCAAACCTGAAAATAGATAGATCATCAAAACCCAGCAGTATTTTTTTTTTTTTTTTTGGTCCTGTAAACTACTGCTTTGGGATCTACCTGGAGTCAAGACAGCAGCATTAATTAATTTTTGCTCTATGAGAGAACACAGGAGGCCAAGAAAAGTTAAAAGGAAGAGGGAGAGTCCTGAATAGCAGGTGGATGCAGACCAGCAGATTAGCAGGAGTCCCTCCTGCATGCAGACAAATAGTGTCTTTAGAATACTTACAGGGCAAAAGTGTTTACAACCTGCAAAGCATCACTTTTTACATTTGAAGAATCATGGGATTTATATTATCCATTATATCAAGACACAGCCTAAGGAACGGCCACTAGAGAAAACAGAGAGAAAAGAAATGAGCTGAAATATCCCTCTGGAAATCACACTATTAATGTAAATGTCAGAAGTGATGTTTGTGCCACATGATTCCTCCAAACAATGTACTATTATGCAAAAGATTCTCAAGATAAAGTTTCTGTTTTATTTCTTTTTTATCTAAAGTGATTTAGCAAGCATTTTTGTGCCCTCTCTAAAATAATTCATTACACTGTCTATAAATGTTTGAATGTGGTATGTTCTGTGATGTTTCACTTGCTCTAGAACTTTATAATATCTACATCTGATTCTGTCTCATTTTCCTGGGAAGCCAGAAAGAATTATTAAAAAGCCATTTTTCTATGAAATAAGGTAGAGTTATTTATAAAGAAACACAAGTGCCCCTGCAGAGAATGTGTTTCCATAAACCTGTTACACAACACATAGAGACTGCCTTTGGAAGCAGAGCACTGGGGTAGCAGAGAACTTGGACTGCAACCATAGTAAGGTATCTTCTTAAAGCTTTTTTCCAAATATGGCAGGAATATAAACCTCAACATGACAGCAGGGAGGTATAGTACATAAACAAGAAATTTAAAAGAAAAAGGTTATTCACCTTGATGCCTTTAGAACTATATTAAGTGTAATCTGTCTTCCAAAATTGAATATCAACCTATAAAACCTAGAGGCCTTTTTTGAATGTGAGATCTGTCTGCCATCAGATACAGCTTTCAACAGACAATGCCAAATGAAATCCAGTGTCATTTCCTAGAGGATTGAGAAATAATGCCATCATGCCATCTTTTGCAAACTAATATAAATCAATACAATGGAAAAATACTAAAGAAGCCAGAGATGGTGTCCTTCAATACATGCTCTAGAAAAATGTCATGTACTATGCCAGATGAAAAACCTATTTCTGGTAGCTGGACTTCTTTATTAAATATATTCACATCTCATCTCTAGACTTCCCTCCCAAAGGCCTGGCACAACAACCCCAGTCATGAGAACATGGTAGCAAAAGAGTACTAGAGTAGCAGCGGAGTAATGTGACAGAAGCAGCCCTTTTTCAGTGGGATGACTCAGCAGTAACCAATATATTTCAGGCAGTGTTATCTATTTCAGCAGTTCCCACTGCAAGTGGAAGAAATCAAGACAACAGAATACAACAATGTGTTTTATGTGAACATGTCCACTTCCCAACAGCACCATTACTTTACATATCTGAAAGACTGTCTGGGCTTAGCAGGTTATGAAGTGGATCACTTCCTTTGCTTGTGGCTGTACCTCAGAGGAAAAGCAATGCTACATTTCTCCTGTTTGAATAGCAGTCCTTAGAGTGGACAAATATGTCTCTGGTCAGGGTAAAACTAGGTGCTCAGTCACAATGTCAAGAATCTGAGTGTTAATGCTGCCACAAGCACTTGTAGCTTCCTTGGACTTTGTTTATATAAAAGAAATTCAGGGTGAGGGAGTGTTGAACACAAAATATACAGAAGATAATTTATCTTAGTACAAAGAGGGAAGAGGGAGCGAAAAGTAAGCTACTGGCATGGCTGTGAAGAGTGGTTCCCTCTGACAGGTTCAGAACCTGCCCCTGCTGTAAGACACTGCAGATCCAAAACACCTGGGAGGTAGCCAGCCTTCTCCCTTTCTGCTTGCCAGGTCTGCATCCTTGAAATAGTTCCAGTGGGGTTCTTCTGAGCCAAAAAAACATTTGTTAAGGAGTGTTTCACCAATTTAAAAGACACACACTGGAGATTAAACAAATGCTGTTTAATTAAAATGCTGAAGTAATTTTGATGAGAAATGCTAATAAAATTGTGCTTAGAGTTGTTGCAGACTGGGAAGCAATTAGCACACTTGTACTAAAAGAAAGGCATGCTTTCAATAATTCCCTGAGTATTATTATAGCTGAGTGCAACTTGCACTGGAATTAAAAGTGTGGTCACTCTTCCTCATCAATGATCTAAGTGTTTTAAAATTTATATGGATGTGTGGTTACCATCAGTGTTCCAGATTTGGGAGTACTCAAACAAGGCAAACCTGACAAACATAATTCTGGAGAAATACATAGCAAAAAAGTGAATTAAAACAAACAAAAAAAAATCTTTAAAATGCAAGCTTCACTCACTTGTTTTGGTTGCACCTGGGATTAACTGATTTGGATGCACCATGGCTCTCATTGTCACCAAAGTATATCAGCTACACAGTGGGTGTGCACTTGGAGGGAAAAGAGAGCACAATTCTCATCAATGCTCACTAGGGAAAGGGATCACACTTTACAAGCTGTAAACATGAAAAGTCATTCAAACTTTCAACTATGAGGTCTTTAATATGAGCTAGGTAGTATGTGAGTCAGATCAGCATTCAGTGCAGCTGCCTCTCATCCTCCTATCATCAATTCACACTCAGCTTCCTAATGCTGAAGGAAGAAAGACAAATGTTTTGATGCAATCTTCTCCAGCGAGGGCTTTGGGAAAATGGCTTTGAGCAGTTAAAAAAAAAAAAAAACCAGAGCATAGCAGAAAATTCAGAAGGAGCTCCAATTCTTCCAAGGAAGCAATTGAATAATACCAATGAAATGTGCACTGTGAGGGACTGAGTGTTCAAGAAGTCTGCAGCAGTGGGAAGGAGAGGGAAGATAACAAGGAAAGCACGGAGTCTGGAAAACCAAAGGGAGGACATGAAGGTATTAGAGACCCCTTATGTCTGGCACTACTCAGCCTTCTTACAGCCCTTCTGTGTGTGGGCTCCTCCAAACTCCTTCAACTCCTTCTCGATGAGCTCTCCACCTTCAAACACCTCCACTCCACATTATGCACTACCCCAAATTATGCCAGACACATCCTCAATTTCATACTGATAAAATATCTCTCCAATAGGCTGCAACACAGACTTCAGACTACACTTCAGACATTTTGAACTCAATTCACCTCCCCAGGCACAAAAGATGAATTATTTATATGGGGCAGTGTTAGAGATACAATTAGAGTGGGAAGCATTTGGTGACTCTACACATTAGGACATCGTGCCCTGCGAGCATTTGAAGTTTTCTCATATCTCAAGAAAGACTAATGGAAAGGGGGTGCAAGGGTGGAGAAAAGGTGCAAAGGAGGACAAATTTGGAAAAAAAATATGAAGAAAAAGAAAATTTAGGCCCACATTCATACTCAGAAAAGGACTCTTACCTTAAATCTTGGCTTTCAGCTACACCTGCTATAGTGCATTCCCCAGACAAGGACTACACATTGCAACTTTCCTGTTATCTTATGTGCCTGCCAAACATTAGCACAGGAAAACACATCTAAGCCCTGATGCACATGGTGCTGCAAGGCCTTCATCCAAATTTATTCCTCCAAAGAGACAGAAATGCTCATAAACAAAACTCCTTGAGACTATCAAAAGCCTTGGGTGAGGCTGGTTCTTGGGCAAATTTGTTTAAAAAATAAATTGGTGTTAATTTAATCAATGAAACTTACACTGCTTGAACTTCATCTTGTCTAAAAAAAAATACACAAAAATAAAGGCAGGCAAAAACCAAAGTGCAAATGAAAACCTAACCTGGCCAAGCACAGGGCTAGGTACCAAAGAGGTTGAGGATTTTAAACAATACTTGAATCTGCATGAAGGATGCACTGGTTTCCCAAAAGACTGCTAAGAAAGTAATTTAACTACATCTGATGTTTCAAAATACACAAAGCAGTACATCTGCCTAAACTGTTTTGTATCTGACATTGCAGTCATGTACGTAAGGAGTTCATGGAACTTGTAATAGTAACAGTAATAATGACAATTCAAGAGACCATGGTTTGTCACTCAAATTTTGGTGTAAAAATTCATTATAGAACAAGAAAGTCCTCTTTCATTAAGCATTTTGTTCTGCTTCTCCAAAGTTGAGCTTATTAAACTGGTCCAATGATATATGACCCAAACACCTTAGCTTTATAATTATCAAGTTGTTAGTCTAATCCTGGCTGTGGCAATGTTACAAAAAGGGCATGAAGGCTTTTTAATCAAATTATTGACTGAATAGGGTTCTGAAGAAATTATACGAAGAAATGTTTTTGTTGTAAGATTACTTGGATATTTTGCTGCCAAACTGAAATGGGCATAGGTAATTCTTATTTAATATAAGAATTATATTATATATAATATAAAGGGGCATATAAAGCCTAAAAAAGGGTACTTTCCACCTGTGGATACAAACGGTGGAAAACATGATAGCACGAATCAGTAAAAATAGATTAGATGTCACCTGCACAACAGTCATTCAAAGCATGATTGATTGTCTGCCTAAAGAAGAAGGCTGGAGTCATTATTGGTTTAAGCTTCATGTAAGTTGCAGGCATGCTTTAGAAAAATCCTATGCTTCAGGAAGGAATAGAATAGTGGGCCACGTCCCTCAGCCCTTCAGAGCCCTTCAATGTAGGACAAGACAAGTCTCCTTGCTAAGACTAATGGTAGGGCTGTGCTAAGGGACTTTTGCACAAAAGCTCAAGGTGAAAATAGAAAACAATGCATTTAAAGGCTAGAAAATCACTAACAAAAAGTAACATGCATTTCTCTAATATACATAGTTGCACTGAGATCACTGAGACAAAAAGCCTCTAGGTCAAAAAAGCCAGAAAGGTCAGACAGATCCCAACAACTGCTGAACTGATCTCCCTAACAAGTCTATAAGCATAGCTTGAAAGTTTCCTATTTACAAAAGCTGTCACTGCCAGGAAAAGAACTTTACTGACACTGCTGTCACAGTGCAGCAAGAATATCAATATTTGAGAAAGAGTTACTCAGACTGGGCTTCAAGGAAGTTGAACTGGCTCTGTTCCTACTGCCAGCTTAAAAAAAATGGTAAAGAAGCAATCCCTGGCACCAAGACCAAGTGGCAGTGGCAAGCTCACAACCACACTGCCAACACCCACATAAATTTGGTCTTAGAAAGAGCCAGCTGGAGAGGCCCAAAGCAGAGCTGGGGTCCAGTGCGCAGGGTCACTCCTTCTGGCACTTTAATTTAACTGTAGAGACATAGCCATCACCATAATACTCCATAATGCAGTATCTGGCTAAACAACGTGTGTTATTTGTTTTACAGGCCTTCTAGACAAGCAGTTTACAAGCTGTAATGTACATCACACAACATTATCCCACTTCAAAGAGAGGAGAGACTCATTACTTACCCTTATTACTAAAGTCTGATCTGAAAGCTTTTTTTCTTCTTAACTCTGATGTTCCTGTCCAACCTAATGTTACATGGTACTTCTGAAGTCATGACATAAATTAATAATAATGTTCTGTGGCCATAATCCGACTCCCAGCACACCATTTCCCCAGATACTGTTATGTAAAAGCATTTTGTTATTTATAGTTAGGCAACTCCATCCACTTCTACAATTTGAATTAAGAATGGTCTAAATAATTAGACCATTACTGTTCTCCTAATGATCAAATCTGTTTCAAGTGTAAACACAAGGGGAATAAAGCAGATCATTCCTGTTTTCATTGATTTTTAATGAAAAAAACATGAAATATCCTCTAACCTAGTTTGTACCTTCCTTTTTCAGATCAATAAGAAATCAGTAATAGTTTTGCTTTCAGCAAACACAGATTGTGTTCATTAAAATATTTTGCTTCTCCAACCTTGATCTTACTGAATATATTAAAAAGTAGGTCACTTGGCAGGTCTTTTCTTTTTAATTGAAATCAATGAAGCTGACCCTGGCAGGTAAAACTAATTAGATCATTAAAGAAGTAGCAATGTTTTTAATTGTGAGATATCTTCTATTCAACTTGGAGTTCTTTTTAAAGGAAATAAGTTTGAAGTCAATGTAAGGGAGAAGTTCCTGAAAAAAAATTCTATGAACTTTGAGGAAGGACTTCAGATTCAGCCTTTCATAGTCAGTGGCCTTGTAACAAAGCTGAGTATGACTTTAGCACCTCTTCACCACTCATGTAAGCAGAGGAAAATCCACAAACACAAGGTTATTCTGCCTCCTGCATTTGGGGATTAAACCTTTTGTGACTGAAGTTAATAATGTCACTCGTGTCCTTCAAAATGTCTCAGGTCCCATGAAAAAACTGCAAGTTCTGTATGAGCTTTAGACTGAGTGAATCAACAGGCAATGTATAAATCTCATCATCATGGTGGCAGTGGCTTGTTCTGTATGTTAACAAAACAAGCAGTGGCTTGTTTTATATGTTAACAAAAATAGTCCAACCAATACTTGCCCATCGAGAAAATTTGCATCAGTCACCTAAATGATTATTTAGATATAGAGAAGATAATCAAATGTATCCAAATCATAACAAGCAGAGTAATTATCAGATCTTGAGGCAATCCATGAAATTCATTCAGATCATGAGAAACTGGATAAAAATCAGGCTTTAAAAATTACCTCATTATCCTTACACAAAAAAACTTTCAAGCAGTTCAGTACAAGGACTGAAATGAACTCTAAAGTTAGCTTACATTGCTGAATAACTGCAGGAGCTTTCTGTCCATTCTGTTGCCTTGAAGGAATAAATGCATATAACTCAGTTCAATTTTATGCATAAAATGTAATCAACATGATCTAATACATTATTTGAAAGTGAAGGGATTTTCACAATTTTTGAAAAGAGACTGTAATTGCACACTCAGTTATGGAAAATTAGCTCATCTTTCAGGAGCACAGTTATTAGTGGAATGAAAAGCATTGTGCTAAGTAAACAGCAATAATAACATTGGCACAAAAGCCAAACACATTTCAAAAATAAATAGTTATTAAAAATAAAATAAAGATAGCTTATGGATAATTTTTGGAAGTATATTTTTATTGAAAAAATATAGTTGTAATGTAGATAAAGCAGAGGAAAACACACGCACACACACAAAAGGCAGGAATGCATTCAAAGTAAATACATTATTAAAAATAAGCCAGAAGAAAACCTGTAGAAAATCAGTAATAAGGTATTTATTATGAGGAGGTTGCAAATATGGTGTACATATATTCTGTATTGCGTGACTGAAGAAGAGCATGTCTCTCAAGGAGCTATTTTCCTAGAGTGACACAATTAATATGGGATTTAACAGAAGAATTCAGGCATCCAAATGCAGGTTCTGAGTGACAGAAAACCAAAGGCTGGGTGATATGCAAGAGGACCTCTGAGAGTCCATCATCTCTCTGAAGTGGCCCCTAGGCCAGCTGGTATCCCCAGGGTCATTTGAAATGGCACTTTGCACCTGTGTATGGGGAGCAGAAACCAGTACTGAAAGGTAACACTGAACACTTTCGGAGGGATTTAGCCTAGAATGTGTTTTCTAAATATGAACTTGGCATCTAAGCTCCCATTTCAGTCCATGGCAACACAGTCAAGGCAACTGGAGACTCAAGAGTAGCTCATCCTAAAGCAGACATCTATGTCTGGATAGCTGATTGTGTCCCAGACTCCAGAGACTGTGATTTCTGTGACTCTACTGGAGATATAAATTAATGCGTAGTGTAAAAAAAGAGATTGCATACATAGATTTGAAACTCTCCACTGCACTGGGATTTTGTTACTTGGTATTATTGACAAGTTTGTTTGAGAAAGGAAGATGTGGGAAACTGTAACTTTAGAAAGCTTTGACCTAGCCCAGGTGGAAATAACTGCAGTATCCAGAAGCTCATTAGCTCTCATCAGCCAACACATCATATTACAAAAAGACCCAAATGTCCAGCTGAATCACACCCCAAAGCTTTCTCTGAAGAAATACAACTGTTGCTGGCATGGAGCTAATTCAAAGCCTATGAAAGTACATTAACTGTAGTAATCCAAGAGGAGAAAGGGAAATAAATCTCTAAATACTATACTTAAAATACCACACAGAGTTATGGTTCCCCATAAATGTTTAACAAAAGGCATCAATAATAAATGCCTCTTCATTTCTACTCACATCTGACTCTGTAAGGTTTTATTTTGAAAAATTAAATCTACCTACTCCATGGAAGTGGATTGCTCTCTGGTGATCAGTGAAGGAACTTGGCAGGCAGTGGTCACTGGGACACGCCAGGGCTGGGACTGCTCTGTGGTGTGTGAATCCCCTTACTCAGACAGGGAAGAAGTGCCTAAAATGGCATAAGACATATTGCATAATAATTCTAAGTCTTTCCTTAGGATCAAGCATGAAATTCCCACTGAAGGCAGAGTTCTATGGGTATATGACTATCCAGGCTCTGAATACAGGCCAAGACTCTCCATAAGTCTTAACTAATGGTTGTAGGAGACCTTACACTTCAGAGGATAAAACTCAGCTCCTTAGACTTCTTCAAACTAGAGGCATCTGCTGTGCATTTCACCTGGAGCATTTCTGGTCCCCAGAAATACATCCATTTGTTTCCATACTGCATTTTGTCCCCAGCTGCAATTTTGAAATTCTGTCTGACTTGCCTGCCACTTTAGGTGACATCCTGGACATGCAAGTGCTTCAACATCTCTCTCAGGGTCCAAAGTGTGGGTTTAAGCAATTCTAGGCTTTGAATTCTGAATATGTAAGGCTAATGTCACGCTCTTTATTCAGAAATACGCTCTGCTTTCAAAATGACTCTGAGTACATCAAACAGTTCAATTTCAGATTAGACAACAGTGTTGCCTATTATTTGTATTAACAACTAATATTTATTTATGGAAGGCATAGAAGACACAACAAGGTAAAAGGCCTTTATTCTAAAACAAGGCATTCATCTTTTTATTCTTTAAGATGTATTTTTGGGTGTTTTACTGTTTAATGAATAGTGGGAAACCGATTTCTCAGTCTATGCCAACAGGAAATAATCATATTATGTATTCCAGTTTGTGAAGAACCCCAAGCCTGTTTCTTGTTTATGCTGGTGTGTTGTGGTTTGGAAAATGGTATTCCCCAGTTTAGTGCTCTCACTAAAACCACTAAAACCATTAAAACCAGTAAAACCACACTTCATTCGCTCCCTGCTGCCCCATCCCCTGCAGGTGGCTGGAGAGGAGAACTGGAGGTACAATAGGCAAAGATCAACAATTGAGACAATAACAATTTACTGGAGACAGCAATGAGATAAGAAAATTAACAGTACCAGCAAAAATATTAATTTTAAAAAATGTACAAGAGAGAGGCAAGTGATTCACATGCAAATGGCCAGAATTAGGGTTATCCAACTGCTCCTTCCAACACATTTACTTGACAGGAAAGAACCCCTTTTCCCTGGAATAGACTCCCTTCCCCTACCCCTGGCAATGACGTGAGGTGGTGTAGAACAACTTTCAGGTCCTAGACATGCTCCCTCCTGGGTGCTGCAGAAATCAACCCTGTCATTGCTGGAGCCAGGACACAGTGACAGGTACTGTGTCCTGGCTAGGTACTGTGATAGGTACCTGACAGGTACTGTGATAAGGCTACAGAAACTCTGGAAATGACAGTGAGAGCTCTGCAACTGCTTTTGTGCTGGAAGAGCCTTACCCAAGAACATCCGTGTAACAGCCTGTAATGAACTATTCTTCACTTCTTCCTTTCAGATTTTTTAAGATCTTTAAGATCTTTTTAAGACCTTTAAGACTTTAAGATCTCTCTGATAGGTAACTTTATTAAAGGCATTGCCTGAAAGCATGATCCTCATCAATCACCAATAATTCTGATATGTCCAGAGGAAAATAAAAAAATACATGCAAAGATCTCTTTCACAGATTGATAAAAGAACTGCCTTGTCCTCTTATTGGCCAAAGTGCCTTTAATCTGACTAGAAAAACAGCAAAAAAAAATTGGAGTTTCTTCTAAATCACTCCTTTTCACATGAGCAGCTAATTTGGTTTTGACATATAGATGATAAAAGAGAAAGTTTGTATTCAATGGTGTAAAAAGAAACTGTCTCTGTTCATATTTCAGATTGCTACAATATTGATCTTAGGGGTATTGGGCATGAAGATGCTAATAAGCATTATTGAGCATTCATTTTTTGTTCCTTTATATCAGTGTGTTGCACTGCAAAGCTGCAGAATCCTTTCTTTTGCCAGCTGAATTAGATATATCACCTCTTAGATGTGCTCTTATATTTTTCATCCCTACCAGTAATTTATGCTTTTTCTGTCTGTTTTACCCTTTGGTGCAGCACAGTAGAACCCAACATCTTGCCCATAATATTAACATACATTAAATAAGCTGTCCCATGCACTGTGAATGCATCCCATCACCACTCTACTGCAGAGAATTCTGATATGTGAAGACTGATGCATATTTTAACCTTAAATGTGTGTCTCAGACACTGCAAAATCAGACCAAAAGACTTACTCTGATCTAGAGCTCAGTGGTGTAGGTAAGCACCCATTTCAGAAGAAAATTGAAGGCACTGACTTTTTTCCAAATGTTCAACCAGACAAAACTGTAAGGTGAAAAGTAGTTCTTGATGCCGTTGAATATAACTTTGCTTACTTTAAACAAAGCACCTCAATTTTTGGTAGAGAAGTTACTGGAAACTATTCAGTGTCTGAATCCTGAAAAGGATAGGAGACTTGTCCACGCAAATTGACTCTCTGGAACAAGATTTAGCACAGCTGTCAGGACAAAAACAAAGAGTAAAGCAAGGCAGAATGACTGTTTTTCAGTCTTGTCACAAGTTGTGCCTTGAAACACCTGGTAGGATTTCCAGACTTGACACCCCCTGTGGAAAAGAATTAGAGCAGCAAAAGATGAGCCTGACAGATTACAGCACTGTTTTCCTTGTTTCCATACTAGTTGCTGCAGTAGACTGGGATTTTCTTACAGTCTCACTACCTCCTCCTGGTAAAATGGTCCATGCCCACCAGAGACACAGAGTTCACACAACACCCCAGCATTTGGGCATTCGTGTATATGCAGGCATCATTGAACCCTTGCTGTCTTCAAGTTTAAGTGCATACACATGAAACTGTTTTTCAGCACTTGTCTCAGAGATACAGCATCAGCTCACCACTAACTGGACACTTTCAGTCCTAGACTGCAAGGAAACAGACTGGTTTGATATACATTTGGATTTGTGACACTGGTGATTTTCTTAATAGGAAAGCAGAGCCCAGAGGGATAAAAATAAGTAGCTTTTGATTCTGAGAGATTTAATAAAAACAGGCATGTCTGCTGTGAAAAATTCAAATGTTGAAAATTTGTTTTGAAATCCTAGCCCCATGGAAATCTACATTTTCCATTAGCTCAAAAAAAGTCTCTGTTTTGTTTCTATAAGTCAGCTGTAGCTCTCATTGGCTTGCCCAGAGATATTTCCTCATCAGGGATGTCCCATCAATTCCTATGATAAAAAATAGCTTTTTTACCCCTGGGCCCCTCTGTATCCTTGTCCTGCAGAGCCTGCTGGCTGCAGTCAAAGGCAGAGTACAGGACAAGACAGCCCTTTAGTCTAAACGAAATGTTCCCGTGTTCTTAGAAGACAAAGATGCTGAATGTTTTTTAACACACCATTAAGTCACAAGAATAGTTTTCTTGCATCAGCACAGATGGATTACCCTTGTCCAACTGATTTTAATCACACTACAAAGTCACAATCCATTTAATGGGTCTTCTCTGGTACTCTGCTTATGCATGTTATCTTTTAAGCCTTCAGACATCTCCTGTGGTTCTTGATACTATATTATGCTGAGCTACTCTGATCTTTCACTGAGGATGGTTTGGGAACTTGTCTGTCTTTCTAGACTCACAGTGGGAATTGTAGGACTGCATTAGTGGACCATTAGCTCTTGAGAGTGACTTGGCCAATATAAATGGAAGTGGCATCTGAGCCTAACTGGACAGATTAATTGATTTAAATATGAAGCATCAGCATACTTAGATAAGGGCTAAAGGTGGGAGGAGGTTACCATCCAATGACTCAAAATCTCACTGGACATTCATAAGGCACTAACAGTCTGAAAACATGGGAACAGAAGGACATCTGTTTTCTTCTCTAAACAGAAAATGCAGTAATGGAAGGAAATGCATTGATCACAGTGATAAAACCCACAAAAATCACAGGCACCCACACTATCCAGTCCTTTTCCCGCTCCGTTCTATCTAAAAAGTAATTAGCTTGCTCCCATCATTTCTTCAGGAAGGCGGTTACAGGCCCCCATTGCTTCTAATTACCAGCCTATATTTATTCATAGCCCCTAAATACATGGGAATTAAAATGTCAGTGCTGAGAGTTGTCACTGGTAGCAACTCGGAAACAAAAAGTCTTTTACTGGTGTCTGGGGATCCATTGGCAGACCGACATCATCATCTGTGAGCAAAATATCTCACAAACAGCATGGATGACGAAGTCAGTGACTCTTGTGGTTCAAACCCAACTGGAAATTAAGCACCACACAGCCACTCACTCAGTCCCCCCTTCTCTCCACGCCCCCCCCCGCAGTGGAATGAGGATGAGAATCAAAATAAAACTTGTAGGTTGACATAAGAACAGTTTAATAATTGAAAATGAAGTAGAATAGAGTAATAATGGTAAATAAAAATAATTATAATAAAAAGAGGAAAACAAGTGATGCACAATACAATTGCTCACTGCCCACTGACCAATGCCAGACCAGACAAACCAAACCTTCCCAAACCCAGATAGAGCCCCCCCCCTTCCAGGTAACTCCCCCATTTTATATACTGAGCACTATGTTCAGTAGAACACACAGTGTGGAATATCCCTTTAGTCAGTTTGGGTCACCTGTCCCAGCTATTCTCCCTTCAGTTTCTTTTGCACATTTCCTTGCTGGGAGAGCATGAGCCAAGGAAAAAAGGTCCTTGACTTAATATAAACACAACTTAGTTAAACCCGAAACCCAGTGTGTTATCAACACCATTCTCATTCTGAAACCAAAACATAGCACTGTAACAGATACTGAGAAGAAATTAACTCTACTGTAGCTGAAACCAGGACAGTAACACACCTGGTACTTGATTTCCAGAGATCTGTATGGAGACATATGCTTAAAAGTCCATCAGCTGAGGAGTCTTGCTAGAAGAATTTAATTGCAGTTGAAACCCAGTGCATGTTTTATCAAAGAATTAATAAGGAAAACCACTTGTTCAGGGGCTGTCTCTCCTTCAGGTGTTATGCATGAAGAGAAACTCATCAGCCAGGACAGCAGTCTGGTGGTTCTTTTTTCAGCCTGACACTTCAGGGCTGCAGAAGGGAAAAAGGCAGGAGACAGCACCTCTGACTTCACCATGGACAGCTAAGAAACCTCAGCCTCAGCCCCAGTGCAGCATTTCTCAGATTGGTGTTTTCAACAAACACTGAGAGCTGGAGCCTTCCCAAAGACTTGCTGCAATCTAAAACAGTGTGTTACAAAATCAGATATAACACTGATATCAAGGAGTATCAGCCCAAGGGCACACATTCACACTTCTCTGGGAATTCTGGTGAGGGATGGCTGTCTGTCTCCTTAGGCCCCAGGTTTGTGAGCAAGCTCAAGTGTCCAGACATGGGTACCACAAATTGCTGAGCCCATCCAAATGTAATGGCCAGCAGTGGGGCAAAGGAAGGGACCATACTGAGTTTGCAGCCTCCAAAGCTCAAAACACATCTGTCTTTCATTCTCCAAAGCAAGAGGGCTCCTAGGAAAAGGAAAACAGCTTGGGAGAGAGGCACATTTACACTCATACCACGACAAAGCTAAGGGTTCCACAGGGATATGGTGACAGCACAGGGATATAGCCCTGGGGGCATAGGACCCTCAAAGGCTCTTGAGTTTTCTACCCTTTTAGAAGGCACAAGGTGGTTTCTTCATTTCTTACCCTGTACACTTTATGCACCTGAATTGTCCTGACTGTTCAATTTGTGAAAAAATAAGAAGCTCAAACCAAGCATTTACCTTATGCTGCCACTTGAAGTGATATAGTGTGACATATGGTGCCAGCTGCAGTCACAACCTATGTCCTAAAATAACTTAATAGAATATGTCATGACATGAAATAATAGGAAATTATGCATGACAAATTAATACCTAAAAAAGCAGTAGCAGCTGGATGTGCAATCCCTTCAACAGTTCTCATAACATGCTTCTTGAAACAGTTTCCCATCTAAACAATAAGAGGCACTGCACATCACCTCCCTTTGCAGTACACCAAACCATGGCAAATCCCTTAGCTTTACACCACAAATCCCTGGCTTCTGGAGCTTCTACTTTTTAATTGATAAGATACAGTGTGATCCTCCTACCAAGCATTTTCACAGTTCACCATTCATGATTGAGAGCACCAACATGCCAGCTTCAATTTTGGTACAGATATTTCAAAGGCTGCCAGATTCTGCTTGATTTCAGCGAGTTCATGTGAAGGGTTTTCCATGCATTCCTTAACCCAAGGCATGTTTCAGGAGCACTTGAAGTGTCTTCATTGTAATATTAAGTAGTGCTTCACCTTGCTTTTTGTCAGCCTGCTTACACTTGGTGTATGAAGGGTACTTCTCAGAAGATATAATGCTTTAAAGGGTGTATAACACAAGTAAAGGTTCTTTCCTGACACTGACATTTCCCATCACACCTGCTGGACAGCCTGGAAGGCTGCAAAGAGCACAGGATTATCCTCCCCAGACAATGAAGTGTGCTGCTCTTAGGTTCTGGGGGGAGGGCGAAATACCTTATATGTGCACCAAAGCCAATAACCAGTTCCATAAACAACTGGGTTTTCAGGCAAAAGAAATAGTTGTACAGTTGCAGAAGTGAACTCACTGATTCACACTTTAATGGATTGACTGCCTGTTAACATGGGAATGATAATGGCACACCAAACACTGTGATCTTAGGCCACTTACTTTGTTTTAGATCAAATAAACTACATGTATTTTTTTTTTTCTAGCTGAACTTCACTACTATGGTTGTTTAAACCTATGAGGTCAAAAATGTGTTATTAATTAAAAGCTATTTTAATAAAGAAGTATTCTAGAATGGGGAGGTTTTATATAAATATGTATAAATATACACATATTCTGTTGAATAAATATGAAAAATAAACAATTTTCTGCACATGCAAATAGCATCTTTGTGGAAATTTACTCTTCAATCATGTATTCTTTTTTTCCATCATGTGTTTCAGATGATCTGGAGTGCAGAGTCATGTACCTCTGTCATCAGCAGGCTTTGAAGCTTCACTATCAATAATCACATTGGTTGATAAGAAAGAATGCATCCAGGCTTCAGAATGATGTTTATTTCCCACAAGGCTTTTAATCTCCTTATTAAGAATCTAAATATCTCTCATATTTAAAGAACTGGAAAAGTCAGTTCACTTGGATTCCATTCCCTTTCATTGACTACCTTAGCTTTTTCACATACTGATTATTCCCTAGCATTACTTTGCAGAGTCACAGATATTATTCACACTGGCATGACCAACATCATGTTGCTGTATCTCTCTCTCCTGTCTGGTCTATTTGCCCTACACCCAGAAGTGCCCTCTGAGTTACGTGCAGAGCACTCAGCCCCTGGAGCTCAGGCCAATAAACATTCCCATGTGCTAAGGAAAACCAATCTCCAAGTCAATCCTGCTAAGACATGCTGTCAGTAACTTTAAGCCACATATGCATATATACACTTAGCAAGTTAGCCTTGAAGAGGAGGGAGAAAAAGGAACTGCTATTTCATTCCACAGAATGTACAAGGTTTGTGGCAAAGAGATCAGCCGTCATAAGCCTTCACGACCTAAGCTTTTTTTTCTACATAAAAGCCTTTCTGGACTTAGGAAAATCATAGAACCTGTCTGATCCTTCTATGGAACTTTATTTTCAATTTTGGGAAAAGAACCACAAATTCTGGATCTTTACCTACAGCACTTGAGAGCTGCCAGTTCTACAAAATATAGAACAAAACCAAACAAAATTTACTGACAATCAAACACAATAAAAAGTTGAATAATGCAAGCTTTCTGTGAAAATGTTCTATCCACTGTTCATCACATAACACTCAAAAAGGCTTCAGCCACCAAAGGTTAGGCCAAAATACTAAGAAATAAAATGTTATGAAGACAAGTTGGGAATTGTCAAATACTTCAGGAAAATGCTATCAGCTGACATATTGAACTTTCCACTTCATACCTTCAAGGGTAACAAATAGCCTGTCACGTTAGCCCCTGGAATGCAATTAGAATTAATAGCTACATAAAGTAAGCAATTACTTTCAAAATGTGATGGACGCTAGTACAGTTTCTTTACCATAACAACCAAGAGTTCCTCTTTAATACCTCAGCAATTCATCTTGAATGACTCATGTAATATTACTTCTACACTTCAACCAGCATAGGATGCTGATTCAATCCCAACAATGCCTTTGCTTTCACAAAAATAAAATCCTCAAAGGCAATTTTCCAAAACAAATATTCTTAATCCTCCTTTTACGTGGAACAGGATGACAATAGCATCACACAAAACTTTTAAATGTATGGATTTAATTCTTGGTCTGTAGAAAACTTTGGTCTCTGCACTTTTCCCTTCAAAAATATAAATGTGACAACCTCGGGAAATCAACTTTCCTTTGGGAATTATTGTTGACTTCAGTATACATGTCTTGGCAGAGATGCTAACAAAAGTATAGGCTTTCTTTTTTGTTACAAATTTAGAAACATTTGCATTGCATTTTCCAGTGTTTTCAAGATCAGCTCTCAAAGAAAAAATAAATAAATCTATTATACTGCACCCAAAAGTAATCTGTTTTTAGCAACATGGAAGAGATACTGATAATAAAGCTTAAAAACATAATAAAGTATTTTTTACAATATTCAAAATTGTTTCTTTGAAGCAACAAGATCTGCAATGTACAGATGTGTATAACTGGTTTAAAGCACAAACCCACTGGAACAAATAAATTCATTTTGAGAAAACAGCAAAACTTCCATTTGTAGTATGCAAAGACAGGGTGGGAACGTCCTGGCTGCACTTTTATTTCAGAAGAATCAATTAGAATAAAAGCACTAACTGTGGAAATGAATAGCGAAATACTGATATGGTAAACATTAATCTCTTGTGATGTTTAAGCAAGCAGTATGCAGAAACCATACTGGAAGATAGGAGTGATCAGCTGGAACAGGAAATTTATCCTTTTAAGAGGGTAGAGAATCTCTATGGGCATTCATTCAGCAACCTCTTTAGATAGGTATTCTGTGAGTTCAAATAGTCAGAAGACTTCAAATTGCATGTTTACTTCATTGAATTATAAACTGAAGAAGACATAAAAACTTCTGCAACAAACCTACAACAGAAATAAAATGCAGGAATCTCTATTTTATCATGAGGTGAATACTTGGTGTCTCAATAACATTGGAAGAACAGAAATAGCTTAAAATAATGCCCTTATTCTCTTTACTTTGCTGTTTTGTCAAACTGTTGGAAATAAAATCTGCATGGACCCAAGGCTACTGGGTTGTTAACAGTTTTTGTTGTTTTCCATGCTTTTTGCTTAGTGATTTACATATTTTTCCACCTTTCAATAATTTCTCATAATATGAAAAAATATGTCTTTATAAAATTAATATATAATTAATCTAAAACAGTCCACATATTCATATGAAGGTAAGTGCAAAAATATGCTTATAGAATTATGTCTAACACATTAAAAAAAATAAGATAAGCATAGTGTAATCTTTCTGATAATAATCCTCTTATTCCCCAGACTCCTTGTGTTTGAATAACCAAACACAAGATTTTGAACAGCCCGTCACACACAAAATGTTACAATAGAGTAGAGAATCAAAAGAGAGAGAATTTAATCTTTTTATTACTGTGGAAAAACCCGCTGATGCTTCCAAAGAGGCTCTGAAAGGAAGGAGGAAACAATCAGCAGAAGGTCAGAGAATCATAGAATCATTAAATTTGGCAGAAACCTCTAAGATCAAGTCCAGCTGTTAACAGAGCATGGCCAAGTCCACCACCAAACCATGTCCCTAAGCACCACATCTACATTTTGTTAAAAGTTCAAGGGACAGTGACTCCACCACTTCCCTGAGTATTCAGTGTTTGATCACCCATTTTAATGATTAAGCTTTTCTAATATTTAATCTGAACCTCCTCTGGAGTATCCTGTTTATGTCCATCATTTCTTCTCTGCCAGACAAACCAGACTTGAACCTTGAAAACAGCAGAGTAACCTCAAGAATAAATTGTGACATTTGTCTTCAAATATTCACAAGTGTTGTGTGCACGTAGTTCGCATTTCTCTCAAAACATTGTGTCAAATATGATCCAAGCACCGGAATATCCAAAGCTTCAGTATAACACTTTGGAGCACTGCATCTGTGCAGGCCATATTTGCAATGATCTGCCATTGGCAAATCCACAGACATCTCTGGTGTTTGCTGTAATGCTGATTGTGCAGAGGTTGCCCTGCACATAAAGTGAGGTTTGATTCTTTCATGGTTGTTTCATTGCAGGATTAAAACCTCTGCAGCTGTGAAGTTGCTACAGCTCTCCCTGTGCCCATGAGTGACTACCCTGAGGTTTCACAGGATCTCCTGATTGTGCTGAGCTAACATGCTCTAAAAAAAGATGGGGTTTATTATTTTGGACACTTATTTTATATTCTGAACTCTATGCTTTCTGTAATTTATAGTGTCTCAGACCATGTGCTTTGGGCTATACATCTCACTACAATGTGCATCTTGTTGCAGAGCATTGCTGGCTCACATTCAGTACATACATCACTAGATAACAAGGTGATCTTCTACATCAGTTTTCCCCATCTTGCCTTTATTCAGTCCCACATCTTGCTCTGTCTTGTATTTATTCCTACCAAACAAAAAATTTCTTTGAGTTTTAGAAGCATTTGTACACTCAACTTCCTCATATGTTTTGTAAGACTTTCCCTAGTTTACCAAGGTAGTTTGGATTTCTAATTCTATCCTTCAGTGTGATTTCTGTACCTGCAAGGTACACCCTTATTTTTTCATTGAAGTCATTCATGAAAATACTGAACAGCCTCACTCCACTGAAGTACTTTACTCTGCACAGTCCCCTGGTATGACAGTGAATGACAATGATCAAGCCTTCTCTTGATGTGGTGTGCTCTGCAGTTCTGCTTTCACTTTGCAGTAGTTTCAGCTAATTCAGATTTCCTTAGTTTCTCTATGATACTGTTAGAAGAATATGATATGGCAGCATCAGAGATCTTCCTAAAGTAATGGTAATTTTCTGTTTACTGCTTATTGCCAAAAACAAAGCTTAAACTGTGGCCTGATTTTACATTGATGGAAGATAGACATCATGTTTGTTCATCTGTCAGAGCTTACTCAGCCTCCAGGAGTTCTCAGGAAAAGTTACTACAGACTCCTGGTTGCCCCAGCCACATTTGCTACTGCTGGGATTCTTTTATCTTGAGATAATGAGATGTTGAGTGCTCTGAGTGAAACAAAAGATGTTCTGCATTTCCTGGCTTTGAACAAGCTGTCTGCTGTCAGCAGAGCTACAGGCTGCCCACCCTCACACCCAGAGAGGTTCTTCTGGAGCTTCCTGCACCACTGAGTCACAGAGCTCACCACTTCCCCTGCCCACTGATAGCTGCCTGACAGCTTTGAACAGCCTGAAACAAGCAACTGAAACCAAGGAAAACTTTAGGTCTGGCAATGCTGTCGTTCAGATCCCAGTGACAGCCAACTTTTGCAGCTCCCTTCTCAAGATCTTACAAGAACATAACTTAGACATTTTGAAACTTCCTGCTGAACAGCGATCAAACCAAAACTTCCTGCTGAACAGCTATCTTGTGGAGAAATCAAATAAGAATTTTACAAATCTAATTTTATTTCTCTCTCTCTCAAATGAGACAGACACAGGAAGTTATTCCTGAGGAGATACAGGCAGACTAGGAATCTTCCACCAAAGACAGGGGAGCCTGGAAGTCCAGAAACCTCCACAAATTTCCAAAGGTTCTGAAGTTAGGAGCTCTGAGCCTAGGGCTTACATGGTACTAGGAGGTGTCAGTTTTTCTGCTGGATATCTGCAAATACTAAAACATATGCTTAAAATCCAAATCATTATTGCCTTTTCATCTACTGGATGACTTAAATTTCCCTTTATATACCTCCAATGTCAAAAGATTACAAAGAAAATTACCGAATGTTTCTCATGTGACTTTCACAGCAATTCTTTCCACTAGTTAAGAACTGGGTGGGAATTTTTTTTCAGGAAGCACTGGTCAAAATTTGCTTTAAAAAAATTCAACTAGACTAAAACTAATGGACAAAGGAATATGTCAATTAAAAAAAACATAATTTCAAAAAACCACACAAATTAATTTGAATAATTTCAATTTTCCATTACTTTCTGAGTTAGAGCATATTGTTTCAGATATGATTAAAATCATATTTGCTTTGTGTGATTCACTTTGCTTAGTAATGTAAAATATGCAAACTACCATTCCATTAAGTTACAGTTAGAAAACATATTTTACATTATAATACCTTGATGTTATCTGATTAAAACAATTAAATGGTTCTGCATATTTTTCTCGTTCTATGGGAAGCTGGTAAATTATGCTTTTTGTTTGATTGTCAAGTATGTAAAATTTGAAAGTGTCAAAGCTAATTTATAATCTTGCCAGCTCTGAGGAGAAGAGAGGAATGTGCACACACTAAGTATAAGTTATGATATTTCCATCCAAATGAAATGCTTATTTATCCAACACAGGTGAGCCAAAACTTTGACTTAAATATCTAAACTTTGTCTACATTCTTTCAACAGCTATTATGGCTGGAGGGAAGCTGCTTACATGTGTTTACACATTTCCTACCTATATTTGTTTCTATTATTTTTAAGTTTTGCAAATCCTTTGTTATAAATATCTCTTTCCATGCTTTGTTCTACATTTCATGCCAGTATATGATATTTGCAAACATACAGAAGCTTCCAGGTAAAAACAACTGGTTTTAGACTTAAAGCTAAATTCTAGGTTTCTCTTTTCTATCCAAAAAACCAGCAGTATAGGTTTGTGGAGAGAGTAAACAACTTCATTCTGTTAATTTTAGAAAATTCTGAAGGATTTAAACTTCCACCCCCTTTACAGAATACAAGCTGGGATAAACTCAATGTCATTATGTGAGGGAAAATTAGTCTGAAAAATATAAAATAATCAACTTAGCTTTAAAAATACTTCAATTTTTCAAAATAATAACAATCACTACAATAGAATGAAATATATCATGCTAATACAAAATTATAAGCACTGTTATCCAATACTGATATTTTTCCTTGGCTGTGGAAGATTAGAGACTTCTTTCAAAATCTGTTGTGCAGGTAATTTCACTTGTACAGAGAAAAGGCCTTTCTCTTACAAAATAACCTCCAGAGAAAAAGAAGAAAGGAATATATATTTGAGTATCATCTTGAGATGAAGCTGAGATATCACCTGAATATGTATCCATACATAAATGGAGAAGCATCCCCAGTTCTCAACATTTACATGCAGCCTGGCTGCTCAAAAGATAAATAAATAAATATAACCTCTAAGTACCATGGGGAGTCAATTGCTCAGATGTGTTAAAAATAGCCTGACTTCTCTCCTGTCAGAGCAGATTTGTTTGTAAGGATGTGAGACACAAGCATGCAATGAAATACAATCTAGATAATCCATTTATTAGTATAGGCAATTATTTGAACAGCCTGGATTAATAAGGAGATTCCTAAAAGTACTCTTTCCAAGAGATCAGTGGATAAATGGACACCTAGTGTTACAGCAGCTTTTAAGGAAGGTTAGAGAGACCTTAACCTGTGCAGAAAATCAGGTAGCAGTGTCATCCCTGAAGGTAAAGACAACCTGTCTAAAGAGAAATGATACTTTACTAATTCTTTCCTTACCTCTTCTTCATGGAAACAGGTGTACTGTGTGATAGGATATCTCTAAATGACAGGAGAAAAGAACAAAAAGCTGATGATAAAATTAACATAAATGAATTCTGGCTCTCCTCCATATATCCCACCTAACGTAATGTTAGTAATTAACAAGGAAATTAGGTACACACTCAGTTTCCATGAGATGATAGGCAATGTTTGCTGATTGTCTCTGTAAAGTTAGAGGCATTAGAGGATTCTGTCACCAAGTGTCAGTGAACTTGAGTCTAGAATTCTCTATATAGAAATTTTCATAAAGACTTCTATTCAGCTGAGGTCTCAGCAATAAAACCAACAGCTGAATACTTTAAAGTCTGATTTCCAACTGCAGCACTGCCAGCGTATTTATTCAGCTTTAATAACAGCTGCTGGTTTATGATTCTGCTGAAGATAAAGTAGAGCAAATACATAGTACCCTTCTTCTGGTAAGAATACAGAAATATCAATATGTGATTTTGTAAACAGATAATCTATAAAGAGGTTTTTTTTACCTAGAGCTGGCAAACAAAACTTGATGACAAAAGCACCAAAAATAAATATATAGAAAAGCTTTTTAAAAGGAAAGAAAAACTCAGAGGAATTTAGATACTTGAGGAACACCAGTCCTCATTATACTGGTGATGGGCATGAGCTAAAATAGACAATCACACTTCTAATTAGTTATTTTCACACTCCTTTAACTAAATATTTGTTTTGGACAAATATGCAGATTATTTGTGCCGTAATCTGCATCCTAATCCATAGTCTCTGTGTTCTGGCTAATATACAGAAGGGCTCATGCCTAAGAAACCCTGCTCAGCCCTGACAGCTCCTCTGGCACAGTGTGCCACTCCTACCCACGATCTTTGTGCTGCCAGTATTCCTTCACAGCTAGGTGCTGCAAACATTTGCTAAGAAATTATGAATAAGCCCTTTGCAGAGCATATGCAACAAATCAAGGGCTTTGGGGATGTGGCTGTAGATGGTCTGTGCATGCACACTGAGCCTGTGCTTTCAGGACGTGGGGATTCAAGCTCCAGCAGCTCACATGTTACACTCAGAGGCTCTCTGATGTCGACTGCAAGTTTTAGCTTCGCTGTCCTTACAGAGCACAGCCACCCAGCATGTGTGCTCAAGATGTGTCTGCAGCTGACCAGATATATGCCAGTCTGGACAAATATACAAACTCTTCCAAAGTCCTGCCCGAAAAGTAGGAGGATAGGCCTTCAGTGTTCACACTGTGCCAGCTCTGAGGCTTGCTATGAGTTTTCTGTGGGTGTTTAAGAGAGAAACAAACACAAATGTCTTTGACTCATCCGAGCTGGGCAGGATCATACTCAAGAAGGACACAGGGACAGGGTAAAGTAAAACAGACCTCAGAATTTGTCACTCCATATCTGGGTCCACACTGAAATGTGACTTCTCAACCTCACCTCTCTAAACTACAGTAGCCCTTCTAGAAAACAGATGGTTACAGTTGTGCACAGACAGAGCCAGAAGCAATACAGACACTTGCAGAGTCGGAGAAACCTTTTTCCCTCTGGTCAGCTTTAGGTTAAACAACTTCCCCTGCTCCTCTAGAGAAGATGATCACTGTGCTGGGCCAGTCAGGTAATGCATTTCATGAACTGCTGGCAAGAGATAAGCTCTCCTCTCCAAAAGGCACAATAGTTTTCTACTTTTCCAGTCTCAACACTCAAGGCAGAAAAAAGCATCTGGAGGCAAGAGGCTACTCAGCTGCTCCCTGAGCAGAGACAAGATGCCCTCTCACAGGGTGGTGGCAGGCAGAAAGCAAGAGGAAGCCACCTAAGCCACAGGCCATGCAGCAATCTGCTATTAGCATTTAGACACCTATCATGTGCTTTACAAATGTATTGTATCCCTCTCTTCGGCTCCATTTCCACATGCTTCTTCAACAACCTGGTGGCTGAGCTGGGAAATATATTTTGTGCTGGCTTCAGACTTTGCCAGGAATACAGGTGCTACTTTAGTAGCTCCCTGTAGATGCTCTTCATGCCTAGTAAAAAATAAACTTTTTTTTTTTTTTGAGAGCAGGTTAATTATAGTGAATTCCAAGTAATAGAAAAGACAAGTGTAAAACACCCAGCTCCAACTTTTAAGGCAATAGGATAATCCATGCTCATCTGTATTTTCTTTCCTCTGCCATCAGTACCAGGTTATTACCTACCGCCCCTTCAGCCAGAGGATTAGAGTTCACCTTGATTTTATTCCACCATTCTGGGGAACACATTTCTGCCAGCAGCATTCAGCTAAACCCTGTTTAAAACATATAAAGTCATGGGGCTTTTTCATACTCCATGGGACTCTTTTATACTCCACCCAGACAGAATTTGGTTCAGTTTTTTCTTTTTCTCTAGTGACTCTGATGTCCTTTTCAGCAAGCAGCACTTGCTGCTTGCTGCACTATGCATGAGAAGCACTTGTCTGAAAGGCTCCAATATAACATGAGCATTTAGGCTAAGTCCTCTAGGGAAGAGCTCCATAGTGGTTTTGACAATTTCCATAAAAACTTTTGAGTGTCACATTTTGAGTGAACTTTGCCTCAAAATGTCATTTTGAGGTAGGAACCAGAGATGGTGAAAACAAAGCAGACAGCAATCTGATTCAATCTGGACAAAGTTCAGACAGAGGGTGAAGGAAATAAACTCTATGTGCTGAGAGGAAAATCATCAACATCTTCTAGGTGGCATTACAAGACAGCACTAGCAGGCACCAGAGCTGCACGGGGAGATTTACCTTAGGCAAAATGGAACTACTTGTCTAGCCCGAGAGAAATTCAAACACTGAGCAACAGGGTAACCACTAAGAAAGAATTTGTACCTGCTGAGATGCTGTTGAAGTTATTATTTTTTAAATTTCCTCTAGAATGCAACCTCTCTGTAAGACAGTTAAAGACTGCTGAGGTGATATGATCTCACATAACTCCAGACTTTAACACGAGTTTAACTTGGGGGCCTTCATCATCTGTTTTAGATATTTCCTTCTGGATTAGGAGAATTGCTCACTTTTCTCCTTTGACCACAGAGGGCTGGACAACAAGCACTGATACAGGAGGCTGTTGTCAGCTGAACTTCAGCTGTCCACGGGCAGTTTTTGACCTGGAACTACCTTTCCAAACAAAACAAACACTGCTTTTCCCTCTGCAATTAAAAGGAATCAAACTTCAACTGAGCTAATCCATTCTTTATCTTGTTTTTGCCATGGATGAATTAAGAGGTAATTGGTTTCCAAGTCAGGAGTAGAAAAGAGCTGTGAAACAGCACAAAGAAGGAAAGAGGAAAGGAGAAAGCACTTGAAACTGTGCAGAGAGGGATTTGTCCCAGTGTTGATGCTGAAGGTACCACAATGGTTCAGCTCCAGCAGACTAAGTGTTATATAAACCTATGGATGAGGGAGATGATAGCCAAAGTGAAGCTATCCCAGGAAAAGGTGAAACATAGAAGTTGTCAACAGATTTATTAACTGTATTAACTTTTGGGATCCAAAACACATACTTGAGCAAAATATTTAGGTGCTTTTAATGATCAGTGTTGGAAATGGACCAAAGACTCTCTACATTATGGGCTATGAAGGACCAGGAGGACTACAAAAAAAGACAAATTGCTTAAAGAGGAGATACAGAGAAAGTGGCAAAAAATCCAAGAGGAATAGGAACTTGCCTGAAGCTGACAGCCAATAGGCTAAGTCTCCCAAAATGGAAAGAGTTTCACTTGAGCTCCGTGAAACTTCACTTTATGTAAAGAACTTAATTTAGACTAATTAAATTACAATAAAACACTATTTTTTGTCAAAACAAATTCATAAAAAGAAAAATATACAAAAAATCTTTCTGGGAAAAGCATTTATATTCCTATATTGTGGTTCTAATGTCTGCATGCTTTTTGCAATTGCATTAAAAAAAAAAAGTCAACAAGAACACTTTCCTTGAATTCAAAAGGGTTTAGATTTATTAAGAATGTAAAGGCATATATTCCAACACTTGCTTCTATGGACTAAAATCCAGTGGCCTGGTTTTAAACTGAGCAGAATGCCTGCACTTTCCATCAGGTTCAGTGAGGGTAATACAAAAGTCAGAATAAAGTTTAATTGAAAAATCACCCTATGGGTTTGTCTCCCATGATATTTAAAGCAGTCAGAGTTATTTTCTGACTTTTCTCCTTGTCTGCTGAATTTTGGCAGCTGTACCAAAGGTGTCTGCACTAACTGGGACAACCTCAAACTAAGATGCCTTAGAAATGACTCCTGTGACTACTGCCCAGGCCTGTGTCCAGCAGCAGAGACTAAAGGGGAGTGAGACTTACACAAACAGCACCCCATGCTTACTCTACACTCTGCCTGTGCCAGGGAGCAGGCAGCTCAAAGGGACACACCCAGCCAAGCGCAGGATTTGGCTGCACAGGGTGGTGCAGGCAGGGATCTGTCTGAACTTGCACAGAAACCTGGCTTTGATGGGTGGTCTCTATGAGGTTCCTCAAGAAGCCTTATTGAATCCCTGTTTATAAACCACAGAAGGGCTGAACAGAGCAGAAAAGCTGAGAGGATTTCCATCTGTTCAGCCCCTCTGTGATCTTTATGTACCACAGAAAGAAACCAGTGAAAAAGAAGGATAGGGAAGCAAAGTGGGGGTGAGCAACAGCAGAGAGTGAAGAGCTGAGAAGCTAAGAAAAATTTCAGATCAATGTTTGCATTTGGCAAAACAGTGAAAGAAGGGCTGAAGTGGATCTGTCTCTGTCTCTATAACACAATCTTTTTACTGTGCTCTGGATTCCTGGTTTTGACACCACCCTTCACCTTGCATCAGCTTTGGTTAACAACCCCCAGCCACAGCTCTCCTGATCTCAAGTTTAACCCCCTGGGGTTAAATGGGATTGGCACAGCTTGGTGCGACTGAGTGGGGCTGCTTGTTCAGTTTATGTCAACTCTCTACCCTAAGGGTATTCTTCATCAGAGCATCTCATTTTCCATAAACTGTTCTTTTAAATGCTTGAGTGATCACTCAAAGTTGGTCATATGACCAGTCATGCACAACAACTACACCAAAAGTCCAGGGAACAGAGCATTCATTCTCTGACATCTTTATAAAATAGATACAGTTATAAATAGACAAGGGCTATTTCACAGCCAGGGTGGGCTTTTTACTTGCTAACCAAGGATGGACTCTCTATAGGTGAAAATAGCAGCAAGAGGGATTTATCCAACAGTCCTTGGACATTTGCAGTGCACACTTTTAATCTTGACCCAGTTATGCTTGTTTCCTCCATTGATCATCAAAGGCATTTAAACACTTAGCTCAAGTTCACATTTTAGACACCAAAGGTTAATAGTCTCAAAAAGCCACTGCTCAAAATTTTACAGCTGATCAGGCTGCATAAACAGCACTACAGGATAACTGCTGGTAATGAATCCAGCCCTACTTCTGTATTTTCAGACCTTCTGTTCTCCTTCTGGAAACCCAAAGAAATCTGTCCCTTATCAGCTCTGCCCCCATGCCAGTGATCTCAGCAAATTACCAAAACCAGCCTTTACCCCTTTAACAGTCCCTCAATGCAAACCAAGCTCAAGTTGCACTGTTTGGCTGCTGAGACACTGGATTAAAAGTGAAATTGTGGGAATAAATTAGTTGTGATATTTGACTGGGAAGATTAGATTCCCAGAATCTGAATACAGAATTTGTGGACTATGAAAGTGGTACCTTGATGAGGTAAAAAACGACTTCTGGGTTGCTTATGGCTGTTTCTCCTCTTGCAGCAGAAACTCAGTCAAATGTCTTCAGCTTCCTACTGTTTTTTTTTAATTATCATAAATACTTTCTAGCAGTAACCGTGCTATTTTTCTCCCTGAGACTTCATCTGGAAATTGGAAGTACATCCTGTTTCTTATCTCATTTGCTGATTTTTCTGGAATATTTTGAGCATCAGTGGAGCCTATGTGGATTTGGATGAGTAGGTGTGCAGAGACTGGAGGAAAATTTTCAGGACACATGTTTTTTGCAGTTCCTTTGACTGGCACTTGATGGAAATCTGGGTTCTTCACTGTGTGCATACACTGAGCAAAAAGAACTGGGAAGTACAAGAGGAAATTTTAATGCAATTAAAACACACATAGACAGATTACCGAGACAATTGAAAATTAAAATTCCCCTGGGTATGGTATTGGAAGACTGTCACAGTGAATACAGCTTTGAGGAGCAGCAAAGATGCTCTCCAAGGAGAAATCAGATAAAACAGTTGAGCATGAAAAGCATTCACAGGGGCATCCCTGATCACGACAGTCATTGCACAGGAGATGGATCAAATCCATATTATAACTGAAGTAAAACCTGCAGAGGGAGCTCAGGATTTCCTCAGCACAGGGGGATTTTCCCAAAGGAGGAATTTTGCATAAACAGCCTTTGTAGAGGAGGTGGAGATGCTACCCAAGACAGCAAGAACAAATTCTCCTGAGAGATGCTCTGTAAATATTTGAAATGCCAGAAAAGCTTAACACAAGAACTGTCTCAGACATAAAGGAATATGCCAGGCTCCCCTAGCCGGGCAGCAGGCAAAGTCACAGATCTGTGGTGAAATAAAACCAAGGATTCATGCTGCAGAAACACTGATCAATGACCTGTGAGAGATGAAAAGCCATCCAAAATCTGTCCTTGCAAAATCACAGAGCCCATACTGAGGTGATGAACACTGAACCTTTCTGATGGAGGCTGCTTTGTTGGAAACAGAGAACCCACACAGAAGAGAGATTTGGGAAGCCAATCATACCCCTGTTTGCTGGGGGAGTCCTTGCAGAAGAGAGGCCAAACTGAGCCCAGAGATGATCCCTCCTTTGCTCCTGCACCAGAAGTAAGGTGTATGAGCTCACATGTAGGAACCTGAGGAGCCTTCCTGAGCACTTTGCTGTTTGAGGGACAGGGACTGAGGAGGTGAGAGAAGGATGATGAGCAAGATGGACACTGACAAGTGCTGTGACACCAGGAGAAAAGAGGCAAAGGGCTGGAATCCGTGTTTTAGCTCATCCTGGATGACTGCTGGAATAAGAAATCCAAGAGAAAGTAGCCAGCTCCCAGCCACATGGAGGCATGTTGGAGAGAGCATCCAGGTGATGAATGGTACCACACCCAACTGGCAGCCAGGCACTAGTGGCATCCCCCAGGGATCAGCCTTGGCCCAGTCCTGTTTAATACCTTTATTGATGATCTGGATGAGGGGACTGAGTCCACCATCAGTAAATCTGCAGATGACACCAAACTGGAAGCAAGTATCAATCTGCTGGAGGGTAGGAGGGCTCTGCCTGGACAAGCTGGATTGATGGGCTGAATCCAAAAATATGAGGTTTAACAAGTCCAGGTGCTGGGTCCTACACTTTGGCTGCAGCACTACAGGTTGGGGACAGAGTGGCTAGACAGTGAAAGGGACCTGGGGGTACTGGTCAACTGCAGCTGAACATGAGCCAGCAGTGTGCCCTGGTGGCCAAGCAGGCCAATGGCATCCTGGCCTGTATCAGGAATAGTGTAGCCAGCGGGAGCAGGGAGGTCATTCTGCCCCTGTACTCGGCACTGGTGAGGCTGCACCTTGAGTGCTGTGTCCAGTTCTGGGCCCTCAGTTTGGGAAGGACGTTGAGATGCTTGAACGTGTTCAGAGGAGGGCAACGAGGCTGGTGAGGGGCTTGGAACACAAGCCCTGTGAGGAACGACTGAGGGAGCTGGGGGTGTTTAGAATGAAAAAAAGGAGGCTCAGGGGAGACCTTATCACTCTCTATGACTACCTGGAAGGTAGCTGTAGTCAAGTGGGGATCAGTCTCTTCTCCCAGGCAACCATTGACAGTTTGAGAGGACACAGCCTCAAGCTGTGCCAGGGGAAGATTAGACTGGACATTAGGAAAAAGTTCTTCCCAGAAAGAGTGATTAGGCATTGGAATGGGTTGCCCAGGGAGGTGGTGGATTCACCATCACTGGAGGTGTTTAAAAAAGACTGGACGTGCCACTCAGTGCCATTTTGTTGATGAGGTGGTGTTAGGCCATAGGCTAGGCTTGATGACCTCCAAGGTCATTTCCAACGTAGTTAATTCTGTGATTCTGTGATTTATTTTGCCCAGTGGTTGTTTTTGGAAAAGAGGGTGAGCAGGGAAATGCAGACTGTTTTACAGAGGTGGGAGAACACTGCCTTAGTAACGCAAGGAATTTTAAATGCTACATTCTTATTTTGTTTCACCTTTTTTCATATCCTGCTCCTGGGAATTTCAAACAATTACCTCTTTGGAAACTGCGTGTCTTGCATGCAGTACATTTTCATTTTCACAGGGCACATTTAAATACTCTCTGTCCTGTGCTAGAGCAAAGGGTTAATATCCAATATATCCAGTACTACAATAACTCCAGCCCTTGTGAAGTCTAGCAGCTGTTCCCATTGCAATGAATTAATTTAATTAAGGAAAATTAATTAATCAACAAGTAATCCGACTTGCAATCTGCCCCTTGATAAGCATTTTATATTGAGATTCAAGTCATCAGAACTACTTCCAGCACAGTTTTTAAAACCTGATAAAATGTCCTCTGACTGGAGTTTTTTAGAGAAGCAAGGTGACTCCCAGGAGAGGGGCCATGGCTCTGCTGGGCAGTCACGTGCTGGCAGTGGATGCTGACCCAGGCAGAGCAGCCTGGTCACAACTGTTGCCTCTTCACAATGAGGGAAAAAGGGGAAAAAATTATTTTGAGCTTTCTGGGTCTCAGAAAGATGGAAATGTGGGTTTCTCTGACAGACAGTGAGATACAGGAATTTGTTCTGAGAGTTTCACAGCACTGCAAACAAAATGGCACATCAGACTGAGGAGTCCCCTGGAGCAGTGGGTTTTTTGCAAACAAGAAATCAAAGCTATTGAGTTTTATTTTCTTTTTTGTTAAGGTTGGGATTAAATGAGTGAGATGGTATTTTTTGTTTGGATTTAGATGTTTATTAGTTCTTATTTATTTTACAGTCTCACAAACTGTGAGTTTTACAGTACTTTAATAAAATAAAAATGGAGCGTATTTCTTTTTTTATAAGGCTTTTTAGGGATAAACTGTCTAATTAAAAATGATACTTAAATTATTTTTATTTTTAACTCAATAATTAATTATTTGTGGCTCACAATGTGGACTTTTTTATTTCATTACACAATATTACTCAAACTTATGAATAAGAAGGTGAAGAAGAAGGACTAGTTTCTGCTTTGAAACTTTTGATTTGTTTTAGATATATTACTATATCCTAAAACTTTGGTTTTTACTATGTGATATTATACACTTTTATTTAAACGATACATTTATAATTTTAGTTGTATCATTCAATTTTGGAAGTTTTTTCTATGGCTTCAGGTTAAATGTATTGTTTTCTTGGGGGTTAGTATCTGTTAACACATAAAGTCTAAAATTTTTGGTAACCAGGGTTCTAACATAAAGCCAGATCCTGGCAGGAGCCAGAAAGTCTCAGCCAATGGTGTCTGCCACAAGTGTGGCCCAGTCATGGAAGAAAATCTTCTGTAAACACCAGTGAATGAGGCACAGATACACATGAAGTCATGGCAAGCATTGTGCTGATGACATTAAAGTCAAAGGGAAGAAGGAGGCAGCTACAGGAAACGAAATCTGATTTAACAATGTGTTTCATTGCAGCTTCCTTTAGTTTCAAAATATTCCCATGTACAGTTCAAATCTGTGTATCTTTATGTCTATGCATAAATATATACATATATATATGCATAGATAGATAGATAGAGACATATATATATAAATTATTTCTGTCTAAGGGGAAAACCTAATATCGTAAAGGTATAAGCATGCATTTCTCATGTAAGTTTAGTTTTGTTATGCAAGGAGACAGTTCTCTTTTCTGCTCACAATAAAAGAATACCCCTATGTTTCAAAAGCAATGGCAGATGGGTTTTGATAAAAAAACTACAGCACTTTATCTTCTGCTATCATAGAAGACTTTCACTTACGTTCCCAAATAGTGCTTATGGTGCACCCCTTATCTTCAGAGGTAATAAGCCACATCTTGTGTCTGATATAAAGAAGACCATACGCTGTTTCCAGCAGGTCATTCTGCTTTAGAGTAAAAAGTACACTTATTATTAAAAACAAAAACAAACAAAAAATCCAAAACACAAACAAAACAAAACAAAAAAAAAAAGACACAAAACAAAATCCACAGCCAAAGAAAGTTATTAAATTCAATGACTGTGCATTTTCCACCAAAAACTCCACAAATCCTGCAGAACAACTCCCCCTCCTCAGCAGCTCTGTGTGTTCAGGGTGTGAAGGATTCAGAGGCACCATACAAGTTGGCTACTAGTCAGTCTGTCAGCTACAACAGCCCAAATGAAGAAGTGTTTTGTTCCAGGTTTCTAAGAATTTAAACCTACAGGTAGTCCTGAAGGCATGGTTGCAAAGGGTATACGTTGAAACAAGCTGGGGGGTTCCCTTTCTATTTCGGCCTTGCTTGTAGACATGAGGATTTCTTTGTCATTCTTTTAAATGATGTAATGGGAAGAAGTCAGGACTGCCTTTCAGGATGGTATCTCCTGCAAACTGAGGTGGGCAGCTCCTCCTTCAAGGTCTTGCAAAAAGGGAAGACTTACAGTTCAAAACTTATTTTTTACCTATATCTTATCTAAGCAAAATACATTTACAAAACAAGCACAGAATTATTAACAATGGCATTCACATTCAAAGGCCACTATTGCAAACAGCCCTAAAGGCTCTCAAGAATTTTACTTTTCACATAGTCCAGAGAAACGGTGTTGGTGTTTGGTTTGGGGTTTTTTTCCCTGATTTTCCCCTAAAGTTACTCAAACTTTATGAAAATTTATGCTAAGAAAAAAGAAAAAAAATTAAAGAGTTAAGCAATTATATACCCAATGTGACTGCTGTCTTAAGTGCAGCACTGAGAGCATTACTCCTAACAAAAACCTATTCTGAAAGCATTTACCCACTCCAAGTGAATCACAGAAAGTTTCTGCGATTCAGCAATTAGAAAAGTAAGTCTATAAACAGAACATGGACCCCAAGGCCTGGGGCAGAATATCAAAACAGAAACATACACATACAGGCAGTTATAAAAATTAGGTAGGCTTATTTCCAGGTCTGTAGAGGCAGCCACCTTTCTGTCAGAAGGTTGCATTTTAAGATGCAGAGAAATCGATCTGCTTAAAGCTGTGGTTTTTATAGCTTGTAATGGGATACTGAGACCCAGTCCTATTTGTATCTCAAGAAAAAATATCACATTCTTGCAATTAAGATGAGCCAAATATTTTCTGTTCCTAAGAGGACTGCACTGTTCCAGCACCGGTATATTTATGGCATGCATCAAGAAAAACATTTTTTCTTTGTAAAATAAAACCATCAATTTTGCCTGCTAACAGCAAATGAGTGACTTAAATCCCATGTACTTCAAGGTGCTCTTCTGAGTCCCGTGGGGCTGTACTAGTGCAGACTGGTCTGCTACCACGAGGAATAAACCCTTTATGCTTTTTAATGGGATATTAAAAAGGGATTTCAAGAAAGAGGGGGAAAAAGGTCAGAAACAGTGACAAATGACACTTTCCCTGCAGAAATTTATCTCAGTCATCTCTGGAGATTTTCCATGTGCTCCAAAGCAATAGACAAAGTAATAGTTCTTTCCTCTTCCTGGTATTAATGTGAGTTTAAATCTTTAAAGTTTTTGCCTTCCAATTGTTTCTTTTTAAACTTGACATATCTAGGTGTGGGTGAAACAACATCTGCTCTATTTTCCAGAGACAAAATCCCTTGGACTCCTAACTTAGCGAAAATGAATATAGGAAAAAGATCTGAAATATGACATTTACTGTACATATTACTGTTTAAAGGACATGGATTTTGAAATACGTGTTCTGGTCCTCTACTGAAAGAAACTTATACTTCTTGTATGCCAAAAATAAACATAACTAATGCTATATCATATTTAAGTATAAAGAAGATCTATAAAATATATTGGAGAAAAATAGGCAATTTTTTGAATATAAAGTTGTCTCCTTTTCTTATTGCTGTATTTTTAAAATATATTTTATAAAACATTTTATCCTTTACATTATAATTGCCTTTCATTTTCCATTTTACAGGATTTTCTTTCATTGTGATGGAGCAGATGGTAATGTGAGGAATAGACCATCTTGCTTCCCATAGACCTTGTTTAAAGTATACAGACATTTGAAGAATGTACTTTGCTCTACCTCAAGAAGTCTGCACTTGTTAGTTTGACACAATATTCACTTTTACTAAAGGAAGGGCTAACAGAGTGCTACTGCATAGACAGAAGATGGTTAATGTTGGAATCCAGGGCACAGGGAATATTTCCCTGCCTGTATTAGGGAGCCCTGACCCCCAGTCAGACACTGCTTTTAACCTCTGTCCCAGGGAAAAAATTGCTAAGGCTTTGGGATGAGTTGGAGAACACAGGTGTGAACTAGGTATGTAGCAGTAGTAGTAGTAATCTATCACAGGGTGAAGAATTTAGGATTTTAGGATTTTGGTGTGAGAGTGAATGGGAGACAAAATGGAGGATTTAGGGTGTGGTTTCCTTTCCTTCTTGTTCCTTCTTCTTCTCCATTTTCTGTAGTATTGTTGGCACAAAGTCATTGGTTAGAGATGGTAGCAGCATAATTGTTACGTGTGTAGATTAGCAGAAGTTATTGGTAGTAAGGTAAAAACAAGATACATGTTAAACAGTAATTGGGTCAAATATCTTTAAAAGACCTTGGTTTTGGGTATCGAGGGGCCATTTTGCGCCTTGCTCCTGTCGTGCTGAGTCTGGTGTGAACAGTATATCAACCTCAAGATAAGAAAAGAATAAACAATAACCTGAAGACCAAGAATCAGTGAGTCTTGCTCATTTTTCATCCCTGGCAAAGAACTCACGCAGGGAATCTCCTTCAAGGGCCCTGGAGGTAGGTTCCCAGCAGGTTGTGGAGGGAAACAACAGCTGAAAAAAAAGCCCGCAACAGTTAATTTATCATTTTGATGGTTAATTTACCATCTAAATCAAGAAAATGGGTATTCTCATGCTAAAGTACCAAATTGTTTCTTTATCTTGCTAGAAACTTGTGTGGTTTCTAGCAAGGTGTGTCAAACCAATATCAACAGTTATTTTAACTAGATCTAATTCTTGTTAGGAGCACATTCCTATGGAATTTCTTTTTGTCCTTGTTATTATTTTTAAACCTCAAAGGCCATGAAGAATTGACAAAACAATGCCACTGTCCTGCCTTTGTTAATAAAAAAAAGAAAGGGGGAAATGTGACTGGATTATAACAATGAACACAAAAAGGTAAGCAAAGTGCAATTAGAAATACCATAGACTTCATCCAAAATATATATTTTTACCAAAAACAAGCTTTTAAACATGAGTTAGGTTTATTTATTTGGCATAGCCTAACTGCATTTTTACAAGCAGATCATTTTAAAGAGGAGTTTATCATTGCTGTTAGACAGCATTCATTACACCTAAGGTAACAATAAACAAATGGAGTTGAGGGTTAATATTGTTTACTATTGTCAACATTTTTAAAATAGGTCTCTGTTTAAAGTGTCCTGTACTATTTGTTATAATTATCAGCTTTACCTACTGTATCAAGTGAACATTCCTCTTTCTGGTGACATTAGTTTAAAAAGTCATGTTGATATTTAAATGCTTACATGGCCTTTTACAAGGACAATTCCTGCATCAATTCCTGTAACATGTACACAAAGTGCTTGTCACAAGTTTACTACTATAATAATGTTGTTGTTGTTATTATTATTATTATTATTGTCACTGTCAGTGTTGCTAAGAATAATGTCAGTATCAATATGAATTTATTCTTTATATTGACATCATTTCAAATCAACCATTCATGGCCATGATCCTCTTTCACATGACGAAAAAACAAAGCTCTCATTACAGATTCCAGCAAGTTTTTTCATTTAATCTTCTAAATAAGGACCTGTGTTTCAACAGCCAAAAGTCATTTGGAGACTGTGACACCTTCTTATCCATTACCCATTTTCTTGATTCTTATCAGCCTTTCTGACCTCTTCCTCACTGGTCATTTCTGCACCAGAAAAAGATGTAGGCCACTTTTCTCAGTGTCTGGGAGCAACAGGTGGCAGAGATACCAAGAGAGTCTGTAAACATAAACAAAATAATTACCATCTGATTGCCACCAACCTCACCTGCCTGAAACTAATGTTGGCATCCATTTTCCTGTGCTTCACTCTGTCCCCACAGACAAATACTGACATGCACACTTATTTGTATATATACTTATACATACACATGCCTGTTTATGTACTAGAGAGGGCACATGCACCTCTACCTGTTCCTTAGCTTCAGAATGCCCTCAGTAGCCACCTCCCACCCACAAACATGAGTTTAGAACTCATGTAGCAGCAAGCTAAAGGCAGAGGGAAACAAGACACATCTGAATCCAAATGCAATTAGGCAAATTTCAGAATTCCTGTACGTCACATTTAGCAAGGAGCAGAGGTGTGATTAGGCTTAATCAAGAGCTTCCTTCGTTAGACCTACCTTTTTTTTTTTTTTCTCTGCAATTAACTGCAATGGGGGTGCAGGCTTTGACAGGGGTCTGAGTGATTTATATGCCATTTCCGTACACATCCTTTGTATTTTAATTTAATTCAGTTTGAGAAGAGGCACCTGGACATCTCCAGTCTCTCTGTGCCCTCTGGCAGCCCCATTCCCAGGATAAGCACGCAGCAGACATTAAGCACAGAAGAGATCTGAAGCATTCCTGAACAGGAAAGATATGAGAGAAAGGCTGTTCAACAAAAACATGCTGGGCATATAAAACTTCACTAGATAATAGGATTATTGTGTAGAAACACCCCACTTCTATCTCTCAGGCTCACAGTAGCTAAAAAAAAAAAAAAAAAAAGGCAATAGTGAGTACAATGTTAGAGTTGCAACCAGAGTGAAAGAATAACGAATAAGCATGGTGTTAAACTTAAATCGTGCTCCCAGCTGGAGTTTTGCTGTAGTCTGCCAAGCACAACAGGGAAGAAGGCAACAAGGACACCAGTCTGGAGATCAGAGAGGAGGTGTCTGTAAAGAACAAAGGATATCCAAATAGTATTGTTGGCTGCAGACACTGCACTGATAAGTCAGACAGGATTTGGAAAGAGGAAACTCACAGGACGAGAAGAGAAAGAAAATGAAGGTGACAGAGGGATAGAAGAGAACAAAATGGTACAAATGAAAGATAATGAGAAAAAGGCAGACTTGTAGTGTCCTTCAGCATTTAATGATGAGAAATCAGTGACACATTATAACTATTGATCAATGGGCAGAAAGAAGTACGGAAAAGAGAGAGAATGCTGCTGGAAAGGTCAAATGTCTTAAGGGAGGGGATTAAGGTAACTGAGACCTACTTTAGTTTTGCAGACCCTTGGGACAAATGCTACTAATGAAATGCCACACTCTCTGTGGCATGACCCACATCTGTGTCCAACCAAGTGGTCATTGACCACTTCATGAACCAGGTCAGAGAGTTGGTGGGAAAAGCAGAAAGAGGCAGCGAACTTCTTCCCTCATGATATTTCTTGGAGGAAAGTATAAGGGGATTTTGCCTCTTGCACCATCTCATCTTGACCCAGACTGACTTGCTGAGGGGAAAGCAAGACAGGTTCTGAATAAAAATATACCTACAAGAATAATAATCAGTGAGGATGATACTAATGGCAGAGACACTAAGCCCTCCATAGCACGGTGAGAAGTAAAACACAGAGTTTCTATAGAAGGGTTGGCATAAAGAAGGAAGACTGTAGCCATAGATTTTCCCCCAGAACAGTTTTCTTGCACTACTACGATGTTTAGATCCACTTTCACTGGGAAAATCTCCATGTTTTTCACAAGCCTTTCACAATTACTTGTCATTCTCTGCTTTCCTAGCCTTCTAACACCTAGACATATTTAATTTATTAGCAAAATTAATTTTGATTGCTTTGAAGTAATGAGCAAAGATACACTCCCTTTCTTTATTTAGCTCATTGTTGGATAAATCACTACTGTAGGCACCAGCTTGTAAGTGACACAGAGAATGTGTGCATGCCTTGTCTTTTCATCCTACCCAGTTCAGTCCAGTAGGGCAGACTTCATGCTCTATACCCACCCAAGAACACTGTTTCCCACGTGGATAAGTTTCTCCCAAAGGAAAGGAACCATCTGGGAAAAGCTAGATTTCTTTGGAGAGTGGTAAGCAAAGCTAAGTATTTGTGCAGAGAATTGTCAACATAGAGATGTGCTCAGAAGGATTTTCCCAGGTTAAGTTCCCTACAGAGCCTCTCAAAGACACCAGCCTAGGGAGCAGTCAGTCACATGCATCCCAAGTGATTCTGTGGACACCACAGGTCAGCATGTCTTCAGCCTTATTTAGATGGAGCTAGCACATCATAAATCAGGAGCCAAATCACTGGGATGTAGGCTGTCTGAGAGCTTTTCCCAAGCCTTTTCCTATAACAAAGCACTCCAAGGACTGACTTGCTCAGATGCAGAATGACACAGGTTTCCAGAAGTTCAATCAAACTGAAATTCTCTGGGGTCTTGGCCTATAATAAAAGCTCCCCAGTAAGGTACTGAGTAAGCATGATTTACTGAGCACTCTGGGTATTGCTCCTTCATCGTGATTCATAAATTATCGATGCTTCCCTGTTTTTCCTGGTGTCTTCTTCAGTGGAGTCCTCAGATCTGTGATGTCAAGTAACTCACAACCGGCTGTCCCTGACTTATGCAGACATAAGAACTTCCCTGTTTGCTCTTCAAACCAAGGTGCTTCCAAAAATATCAGTGAGGTACTTCCTTTATAGCCTGCGATCATAACCAGAAAAGGAGAAGCATCCAAGCTGAAATTGAAAGCATGCAATCTGCCTGATTTTCAATTTTCATCTTTCTGGAAATTACTAGATACATATAGTTCCATAACTACTACACTTTTAAAAGTTGTGTTAAACGAAAACATTACCCGCTGTAATACTAAAAAAAAATCAATCTGCTCTGCCAGGGGGGTCCACTTCATATGAGATAGCCTCATTTTCTTTTTGGTTGCTGACTTCAGGATCAGCTATCACAGATGCTCCATTTTCATGTTCTGTGAAGTCTTGGGGAAAGGATGAAGTAGAAAAGCAAAGAAAAGCTAGAAGCTTTCAGCATCATTTGATGAAAATGAAACTATTGTGAAGGTTCAGCAGTTCAGAAAATTGTCACAGCAGAATCTGTGCCTTCTAGGCACATTTAAAAACTGATGCTCTTTATGTAATCCAGGTCCATAAACCACACAAATTACACCCTGCTATGTTGTATCAAGACCTGGAACTACTCTATGCTGCCACCAAGTAGACAAGAAGATCAAGTCACGACAGAAGACAAGATCAAATACAGAAATCTAATTAGACTAGCCTCTGCCATTCCATAAACAGCTTAGCATCACTTTTATAAGGACCTCTGTTTAAAGAGGATATTGCCAACCAACTAAATCTTTTCTTCTGAGTCTACTTTGAATTGTTTCAGTGTGTGCTGCAACATTAATAAATCACCATGCTATGTGACCTGTCAGATATACCACCAAGACAGACTCAGGCTGTTTGTTCTGTCACTGCTCTGCCTCTCGTTGTAACCTTGTGGACCTCTGGCAGACAAAGACCTACACATGTGAGGGACTTTGCTAAGAGAAACAAAAACACCATTGCCGTTTGGAGAATGATGGCTTCTCTTTCCTGTTTGAACAATTCAAATGCTCTGTCACCTTCCCTGTGTAGACAAGATCTTCTACAAGAGCATGGGGGAAAAATGCAATCTGCTTGCACCCCAGCTTTGATCAACACATCTCAATCCAAAAGATGTCAGTCTCCCAATTCAAAGGGAGTTAAAAGACTTGATTGCGAGTCTTGCAATGTCTGACAATAGAGCCAGCTTGTTACATCAGGATACAGCTTTTAATCAGAACAAAATCAAGCTCTTGGGGTTATTGAGTACCTCAAAAAATATTGCCTGTGTTCTTGAACAGTCACAGATGATAAAAATGTCTAGAAGTAGAGCTATGATGTCATTACCTGTGAGCCAGTTTCTTAAGCTTGACTAATTTATTCAGGATTTTTTATCTTGGGAGATGTCAATCCTATAGCTATGATAATAAAAATCACAATGTGTACTTGCAAAAATATTAGAATCATAGCTGTTTCCTTTAGTTACACCCAAACAATTGCAAGTTGAAGTAAATATATCACTCTACATTTGCCACTAATCCCATATAAACATATAAGCATTTCTTTCCCTCTAGTCACTAGAAACCATATAGCAAATCTTTGTACATTTATTCCAAACTTTTTTTCTAGACTAACCCACTAAACTATTATCATCTCTAATCTTTAGGGCATTTATTCTTCGTTCTTGGATACTTCTCCAAAAGAGTCAGGTTTGCTAATTTTTAGAGGGTATTAGCTTTCCTTTCACCACTGCTGTGGTGGATTTATTGCCCAGTGTAGTTCAAAAGGCCCTTGTCCCCATCACCAACACACCAGATATATTTGGTCTGCAAGTGCCTGAGGCAGACAGCACCAGCCAAGTGGCCCAGGCAGGGCAGATGATAACATGCTTAAGGGAGAAACAGCAAACCCACATAAAGCAGGGAAGCACCAATCAACTTATTGGACTGACTGTAATGTTGGCTTTGGCATTTTTGTCTGGCATCTTTCTCTGAAAAACAGCTGAACTCTACTTTGGTCTTTCTGAATACTCGACTAGATCTCTCTCATTCCAGATTTATTACCAGAGTGACATGTAACACTAACTTTCAGACATGTAAATCACTCTGGAAAATAGCAAATTATCAAAAGTCATGAGTACAGGCCATGTCTTGCATTGTCTTACCTCAGTGTTTAGTTAGAGCATATTTCTCACTAGCTTACTAAGAGTACGAATTGAGAGAAAAAGGACATCATCACTTTTAAGAACTCTCCTCTAGTCAGACAATTAGAAGGGGCTTTAATCACATTGTATACTATGTCTATCACACTGTACTGTGAAATCACTAGCCCATCAAAAGACAGATTCCGTTTTTCAGCTCTTAGCTATCCATTGCAAATGTTGATTAGGAAGCTGGGAGCTTGCACATCAAAGGTACAGGATGAATAAAAAAAAGTTGCACTGCAAAGAAAACTGAGTGTGCCATGATTCCATCCTCATAGTGATATAGTCTCCCAGTTTGGAGGGTTTATAATTTAATAATAGAGATATTTGAAATGTTTGCAAATATGCTTCTGTCTATGCATACATCTTCTGGAACTGTATTTGTGGATTTTTAATCCCCTTGTCAAAAGATTTTTTAAGCACAGAGTCTCAGGGAAAACAAAGGTTCCTTTCTGCATAAAGGTGTGCAAGCCCAACTTACCATGACAACCAATGGTATTTTATCAGTTCCCCATGCTGCCCAGGTCATTATTTTATCTACTGCCTCTCCTTCTGCACTTGGGTCATAAACTCTTTTGGGCAAAGACCATTTTTACACCTACCCTTAAAACACCAAGTACAATAGCATCTTGGTCCATGACTTAGTTCCTGGTGCAAATAATAATCTGCCTTTCAGATCTTAGATTAAAGAGGTTTTCAATCTCTGTAAAGAACAAATTAATTATTGTTATTTCTTGAAGCACAGAAGCATAACCAAATAGAAAAAAAAAAAAAAAAAAAAAAAAAACAGAAATACAAAGGCTGACAACGCTTTTTGCAGAAACTTAGAATACTAAAGGAGAAATAAGATGCCTCATATTATCTCAAATCAAAAGGAACTCAGGACAAATGACCAAACCATGATGTTTTGTTAAGCTGGAGTCATGAAAGGTGTTAAAAGCAACTGGAAAAGGCCTTATTATCTAAAGTTAGTAACAACGCTGAACCAAGGATTTCAAAAGAATCAAAACAACATTAAGGTGGACAGAGTTTTTACACAGAAGGATGGTATTATTTTGAAGCCATCTGTCAAATCAAACTCAAATATTTCCAAACCCATGTTGCAGGGCATGGAGATACCATCAGATGCTTTATATCAGCTTGATGTAAGGCTAACTGGGTTAGTTCATCATCTCCAATAGTCACTGTCTCTGTTATCTTGCAAATTTAAAAGAAACAATAGAATTCTAAAGTAAAGGTAAAGCAATGAGAAAAGCAATACATTTTCTGTTTTCTGATAATACCATCATGTTCTTTGATTTTACTTTGGACAACAAAGTGATTCTAAATCTCCAAAGCACCCTGGTAAGTTATTTCTGTTGATCCACAAAACTTAATCACAAAGCACTTAATCACTATAGCACGTATTCTGTGTTCCTCTGAATCTTGGAACTATTTACATTACTCTAAGATCAAATAAATTTCTCAACACCTGACCATCAAACTGCAGTCTAGGTCTTGCTGATAGGAAAAGAAACTAACAAAAAACCAAATAAACAAAACCCCCACACCTACACATTAAAAAAGTGACAAATCTTGCTAGAGTTGATGATGACTCCATTTGCCCTGGTGCACTCAGATCCAGACAAAGGCACACTGGCAGCCAGCGGCACAGAAATGAGGTGTTGTAGGTAAGACATCTCCAGCTGGTCCTCTGGGAGGAGTTACAGGCTAGAGAAGGAGGAGCAGCAAGCTCCTTCTTTTCCAGCAGGAGGAGCAGAAAGCTGTGGCCCCCTAGCCCCCTCCCCCAGCATCTCTGACTGGCCCCATCCTTTCCCTGCCCAGGAGGCCGAGGCACAGTCAGGTGAGCAGTGGGGGATGCCTGTAAGGGGACTGGAGAAGCAGCAGGTCACCACATGAGGCAGAAGACATACTCTGCTCCCTGTCAGGTCTCAGGGGGAAGTGGAAGCCCTGTATTTAAGGATAAAATAGGAGGAGGAAGAAAGAAAATTCAGGCTCCTGCCCCCATCTCTGCTCTCCAAAACTGCTGTTCTTTTTCCAAGCCTCCCAAAAGCTCTGCTGCTCTCTCCAGTCTAAATAATCTATACACCTGTTTCATATACTCAGAATTACCTAAACCCTATATATTTCCTCTTTTCTCCTCCCATTACCCACCTGGAAGCCTCTTTGCAAACACTGAGCTTTCCATAGAGAGCTGAATGTCCCTTCCAACTCAGCATATTCTATGATTTGGAATTTACTCCATGATTTGACTTCATCATTTTCTGTTGAGCATGAATCCTTCTAAATCTTCTGCTTTGTCTTCTGTGTCTCTTTCCTTTCTTTCTCTTCCCCTTTGTCATCAGAGGCGTAACATTTTTTCCACAGCATGACTCAATATTTGAAGCCAAAATTTGCTTTTGTTTTCTTTGTTTGTTTGTTTGTTTTCCCTCCAAGCACTTCATTCTATTTGAACATTCTTCACTGTTCAAATACAAAGCACCATACAATCATAGATCTTAAACTTCTTTTTGTCTCCTTCTGTATTTTTCACTCTCCAGTGCACTATCAAGGAGATCCACATCTTTGCTTTTCTCTTGTCAGCTGTGTGGAACCTCATTCTCAAGCTCAACATTGCTGCCAGTCCTGCTCTTTGCCTCCTGTGACACTCCTGCTGCCATGGCCGAGAGCAGAAGCACTAAAAATGAAATCCAAATCCACAGGGCTGAGTGTACTTTCTGAAGGTCTCAAACAACACTCTCATAATGAAAGTAAGATATGTGATATCATATAAAAATAAGTAAAGATCTGAGGATAAAACTAGATGTTTGATTCCATCCTTGAAAAGCAATATTTCTTCCTGGTAAAAATCAGAAGGCTGTTGAAAACTCTTTCTGTTAGCTGCTGATGAACTCCAGGATCAAGAGGGTAGGTTTAGAAGCCTTATCCTTCCCAAATGAACCCAAGGAAACTTAGGGAAGTGGCCTCTTTCACCCCAGAATTGTTATTCAGACTCAAGTTTCTCCTGGGGGAATGTAACAAACCAAAGCTGAGCTCATGTTTGTCATTTGATGATTTCATCACGGTTTTTGCTATGAAACTTTTCTTGTGGGTCAGGGCAGAAGAAGCTTAGATGCGAATATCAAGAGAATGCTCTGCTGTGGCTTGACAAGATGCAGTCTCTCCCATTGCTGAAAGTTTTCTAAATGTATGCCTTAAAAAAGGATGAAATCCCTATCAAAATATTCACAGCCCCAACATGCACACTTCTGTGGCTCCAGCTGGGAGTAGGGACACAAGCAGAACTGTTTGCTCTTCCTTTGTTATTCCTGCATTGGAATACAGAAAGATATTAAGTTTGTCCAAGAAACAGTGGGTGTTAAGTCTTCCATTTTCACAGATCATTTTAGACTTGAAACAGTAACTGAGAAAGAAAAGCTTGAACATTTGGGTTGATTCAACAGAGAATAAATTAAATGTATTTTTTATAAAAAATGTCTGTGTTGCAGGCAAATATTTTACTCAGATGGTAGAAAACACCTAAATTCTGTTTGCAGCTTTAGTGCTCACTTTTCCATTCTAAAAGAGGTCCCCTAAAACATTGAGAGCAAAAGCTAATGCCTCCGTGTGACTCTTACAAACAGAATAGCAATATGAGCAGCTGGGAAAAAAAATTCAAAGTAAATAGGACAGATATTTCAGGAACAGAAATGGGGAAAAAACACCCCCAATTGTTTGCATGAGATGGATTTATTTTTCAGGACTAGATATTCAAGCTCATGCTCCACTATTGGCAAAAAGAATATCTGTACCCAAAAGCCATGCCTAGATTTCTGAATGAAGCTTGCCTGAAGCTGCTCTCTGACACTGAGACCAAATGGCATGGAACATATAGCCAGTGTCCATACTATTAAACTCTCTTACTCTGTAAAATAGGGTGGCTGGAGCTACATCACACTTGGAGCAGTCCCTGTCCTAAGCCAGCTTCTTGGACTGTGCCTGAGAATCATTTGGGAGAGCACTACTTGGCCAAAAGCAAGCCAAAGGGCATTTCAATAATTTAACAATATAAATAATCAAGTCCAGTGATGTGCCCTGGCACCGCTCAATTTATTAGAGCAGACACAGCTGACAGGGCCAGCTGCTGATCCCTCAATAGCCCAGAGAAAGCACAGATGGCCTTGGACCGCTGTGCTCTTGCAGCAGGGGTGCAGGAGTGTGCCACAGCACATGCAGGGCTGCACAGCCAGAGGAGACCCGCTGGATGCAGCCCCAGCCAGGGCTGACACTGCGAGCAAAGCTGCTGCCTTCCAGCACCACTGTTCCCCTCCCCTGTGGGCCAAGTGGGAAAATAAACCCCCTTTGCTTGGTCCCAAGTTGATGGAGGGCTGGAAGGTGCTGCTGCAGCCTGCTGGGGCACTGGAGGAGGGACCAGGGATGCCGTGGTCCCCCACAAGCAGCAGCCTGTGCCCAGGGTCAGAGACAAACCTGTCCGTGTGTGGAGATCGAGCTCCTCTGTGCCCTGCTGAGCTGCTGCAGCTTACTCCAGCATAAACAAGAGCTTTGGAGTCTGGCTTTTGATTTATGAAAAGGTATCAATCCTTTTCTGCTGAGAAGCACAGTTCAGCTCAAGCCTGGGACATGTGCGCTTTGCCAGGGCGCAGTGTGCAGCCACCACAAGGGAACAGCTGCCCCCAGGCAGGCAGTGGGATCCAAGGCAGCTTGGACACCAAGGAACCACTTTTCCAGGTGGCAGAGGCTTGTCAAGGAGCAGGGAGGGAGCTCCTGGGACCTTTGTGTACTGTAGCAAGAAAAAAAAAAAACCAGAACCAGGCTTACAGGAGGAATTGCATTGTTTACTGCAATTTACATTTCTTAGTGCAGTTCTCAAAACAGGTGTTGTTTTTCACCTGAGTAGCAGTGTAAGTATCTGTGGTGTGCACTTTTCAAAAATTACCTACTTTTTAATAGAATAGTTTTGTTACTGGACTACTCTGATCATTAATTTTTAATGAATGTCTGGAAAACACAGCAATTACTTTTTGTAGGTCACTGGATAAAATCCAACTTTTTCTTCAAGAGTCTTCTTTTAAGAATTGTAATTAACTAAACCACAGACATTTAAATTACATAAAAAATTTAAAAAATATGCAAGGCAGCCATGCATAGACAAGGTTCCAATGTGAGATTCAAATGCAACTCTTTTATGTCTGTCCCTCTGTTTTCATCTGGAAAGAAACAGGCAGCCCTGAGGAATTCACGAGCCATTCCTCGTTTGCCTCACAACACTCTTGTTGTTAAGCCTCCAGATGAGGCACATGCCATGGGCCTCAACTCTTTTGTCAACCATCCACTTCAGCCTGGGATTCCAAGCTCCTGGTCACACCTGAGGGCTGACCCTCATCACTCATCACTGACCCCAGCCCCACATCCATCACACCCTGGACAGTTTGACTCAAACCTCCTGCTAGAAAAGTCTTCACTCCAGCAGTCTCCACTGCTAAGCATCGTCTGAGACAGGCAGCATGGATGCCAAGCTAAGTACATGTCCTCAGCAGCTTGTCTCAGAGGTAGTCTTTACCTTGCTCCAATGAATGGTGGGAAAAACCTTTGTTTGGACCTTTTCCTCATTCTCATTCCGTTGCATTCACAAGTTACAGCTGTTTAGGTTACAGCTTACCCTTCAGAGTTTGCCTCCACATTGAAAGGTTTGAGTGTGGAGGGACTGATGCAAACTTGCCACCATGGCATGTGGGATGAGGCCTGAAGATTCACCTGGACCCAGGATATAGGAAGTGTTTCTGAAATCAGTAATACAGCCAAGACCTTAGATAATCTATCTGCAAAATGTGGGGCTGGTCTCAGGCTGCTGACATCTGTGGACAGATTGACTTGTCTTGGCTGAAAGAACTAGAAAAGGAACAATCCAGTGATACTTAGTGAATGCACAACTATTACCCCAAGTGTGTTGGATCTAGGCTGCATTTAAGCCAGTGGAAGTTATAAAGCCATTGTGGATGGAGGTGTCTGTGTCCTGAGAACTTTGTGTGGAGCCTCCACAGCAAAAAACTGTGGGGTGATTTCCCCTCCCTGACGTCCTGACCACCAGAACAGACCACCACCAAGGTAAGTCAATTGAAAAAGAGCACAAGTCCAAGTGCTCCAGCCGTTCTCTGGATTTCCAGGATGATGTCCCGGGACAGATCCTGGGGGTTTGTTAGCAGGGACACCTGCATTCACTTCAGGCAAAAGCTCTCACCTAAGCAGTTAGTTTTGAGTCTGGGACTGTGCTCCTGAGAGTGCACCTGGAAGTTTCTGTCATTACATGGGACCAGATTACCTTTTTAACCAAGATCATTGATCGTCGCAGCAGAAACATGTTACTGCAATTCCTGAAAATCTCACACAATTAAAAAACCTGCTGACATGGCTTCTAGCAGTAAGAATGAGAGGATGAAATTTTTATATGAAATAACCGTGACAATTTATTGTGAAAATTTGAATCTGGATGCACAATACCACTGAAAAATCAAAAGTAGTGAATTTTTGATAGAGTTAATTTTACAATATTTATAGTATAAAAAGAGGAGGCAATTATTTAGATTTATCCAATCCCTGTCACATGAGAGCAGAGTTTTCCTTAAAATAGGCTGTATTCCTAGGAATATGAATAAACACAGGCCCATAAACGTTATTACATTTGCTGAAAAAGGAACAGAAGAAGCAGTCTAATCTGATCATATTACCAACACAGAGTAAATGCCTCATAAACTGTGAAACAGGAAAAGATAAACTCCATGAATTTCCTCTCTGCTAACCCAGTTTGCTTTTAGCAACTGTAGAAAATAGAATTATAAAAGAATAACAATTTTTTTTATATTGGTAACATAAACAGTCTCTTTCTCCAAATGAATGTGAAAAGCACAGCCACTGTTTTTTCCTCTCTATGGACAGAAATAATTCTGCTCCTCTCTATGCAGAATTAAAGATCCCAGTAGCCCTAGTAAGGACTACTGAAAGTCTTAGGCAGACCATATAAAGATCTGAGAGATATCCCAAAAGCCCAGATCAAACAGTTTAAAAGGGAAGCATTCTTCTTCACTCCATGACTACCATTTTCTTGTTGCTGAGGAAAGAGGCAAAGCCTCTAACTCCCAATGTGATATCTTTGTACATTAAGCACTTATAATAAAGACTAAATTCAAAACTAAATCACTTGTGTAGAAATTCAGAACCTAATTTACTGTAATATTAGGCCCCTGGCTCCTATTCTCTTCAGTTCGTAAATGCAGATTGGCTAGAGGGACTGCAAAACACAAAGCAATAACATAAAATAAACTATTAAAACAAAGGACACCGTGTTCCTTTGATTCTCACACACACCCACACACACACGCCCACACATACACAAAAGCTCCTCAGGAGTAAGAATTCTGAAATGCGAGAAGTCCAATGTACAACAAGGCTGTAAAATAGACTTATTACTTTTTTTATGTACATGTCCTGTGTCATTAAGCAGCTTTTTCTGAAAAAAGGACATGACATCTACATGTTTTTGTTCTGCTGGATATGTAATTGCTTTTTCAATGTAATTGAAGTAATTTCAAGCTTTTTGCTACACATTGAGTGACAGACAAGTCCTTTTCTCTTTCCCAGAAGTGTCAAGCATAGACTGTGGATGGAAATAGGAGAGACCCTTTTGAAGAAGACCATTTATTTTCACAATGTGCATTGACAGTCATAAGCATACAAAACAGAAAACAAAAGGTTAACATTGAAAGCATGCATATAAGCCATTTCCACATGTATGATTTTACAGGACAGGCAGAGAAGTTTTTACAAAATAAATCAAAGCAACGAAAATGGAAAAAGGAACATGCTGAAACCCATACTTCAGTACTTAGATAAAATACATACAAATTTGAAAGCAAGTTTTGCAAGAAATTCACTAACTGGTTGTTCAGATTTCATGACTTTACATAAATAAAATGACAAATATGTAAAGTAAACATCCAGATGCAGCATGTCAGTTTTCCCGTCTCCAAATCCAAGTCCAAAACAAACTACCTCCCTTCTGTGCTTGGACTTGGAATTAGAAATAAATAGAACTGGTTCACTTTTGGCTCAAGGGATTGGCTTTCAATTGGCTTGCTGAGTTAGAGAGCAGCAATAAACTTCCTGTTTGTAGAATATAATCTTAAACTTGGCACTAGCTGTCCCTGCAGTCCTCTGGCACAATGGCATCTATTCAGACTGCCTACTTTACTTGCTTAACACAAGTGCTGAACATCTCAAGACTGGATGCTTGTCCACAGCAGGCATCATTAAAAAGATAACTCAGAGTACCCAGATTAGGGCTACTTAGCCAGTGGAAAGTGCCAGGCCTGAAAGAAGGCTCCTAAACAATGACTGAAAGCACTAAGAGGATGCCAACATCCCCCTGGGGCCACGAAGGCCCTAAGCAATGAAGAAACAATCCTGAAAGTTTCCTTGGGATTACTACTCTGTAGCTGAATAGACAATTCAGCTCTGACGGAGGGAAGGTACACCCATAACATATATGTGTCTACAGCTACATATACACATCATAAAATACAAATATATGTGCTATATATTTATACAATATATAAAATGTAGATTAAACATTATGTCGTACATGCTACAAACTATCGCATGCATTGTAAATATTTATGTATTTTATATTAGTAATATATATCCACTGAATTCTTACTCATTCAAAAAAATAATAATTTGAAGTTGCTTTCAGACTTTCTAGGCTGCATTCTTTAAAGCACCTGACATTTCAAGAAAACCTTGATCCCACCCCCCAGAATGGGATCAATAAATTTAATAATGGACTTCAATAAAATATAGTGTTGCAGTGAAAATTTCATCAAGAGTTGAAATGATGTAAAACAATCACTTAAACCGAACTTCTACTTCCTCTGCTTGCATTTTTAAGCATGAATAAATGTAACATAAATGTAGAACAACCATAAGTCTTGTGGCATCTGGAATCCTATCTTTCTACTTTTTGATTTAATTTGTTTCATTTTGTGACTTTCATTTGGTTTTCCCAGTATTGCTAATCTTATTCAGTGCAATGTTCTGGCATTGTAAATTAAAAATTTGTAAAATGTACAAATATATTTCATTCATAGTTACAAGTCACGCTAAAGCTAAGCTGCTCTGCCAAATACTAGCCTGTAAATATCAAAGTGAATTGCACTCTGTTAGTATAGGTAAATATAGAAACATTTTACTGGAATCAGTAGATACTCCAAGCTTATATCATCACTAGCAAGTACAGAAGGTGGATCAACACCTAATGTTATTAAGCTTTAGCTAATGAGTATTCTGCTCATTTGATGAAGTCACAAACATTTTTCAGGTTGCTGTCAGCATGACAAAAAGAAAAGACTATGGAATTTACAGTCATTTTCTTCAAAGTAAAGTATGCAAAATGTGACCTTATAGTCTCTGTCCTGTATTAGTCTTCTTATAGTCACTCACTGCATCTTTTCTAGAACTTTTCTTCGTATTTCTATCTTCCCATGAAATACCACTTTCTTCCCTTGCAAAGTTGGTTTTTTTTTCAGAAAAAAATATCAGAACATCTGTGTCAGTATCAAAGTTGTTTTGTAGGATTTTATGATTTCCAGTCATAGGTTATGTTCTCTCCTAGGCAGCTACTTGCTTGGCTCCAGCCTCATCAGCAAATACAAAAATTCCCAAATGCCCAGATGTCATAAATGTCTGCTTGCCAAGTACAGACATCCCACATATCTGGCCATAATCATTTGTGGACTAATGTCTTCTGGGAACCATAAATAAAATTCACTGTATCAGGGACAAGAACCAGAAGTCAGGAAGAAAAATCAAGATGATACAAAATTTAGCTGTGTACCTGCTTAGTGGCACAAGTTGCTTTGCCCTCAAAATGTAGCATGTCTACTGCAGAGAGAAAGCTGTAACTTCTAAAATCATGCCACTCAAATTAGAGAGGTGGTAAATAGAGAAAATTACATTTGAAAATTAAGTCATGAGCCCATCAAGCCCATCAAGTAAGATGATTGGCAATTGCTATTCATTCCTCCATCACCTATAAGGCATCACTGGTGTTCAAAGCTGTATGCAGCAGCTGAGCTGAGGTTAGGTGAAGATCTGGTCACTACAGAGTCAGTTGCAATGCACGGCTCGTACACCAAGATATAAAATATTGTGAATCCTATTCTGCCTGCAGGCTCACTGATTTGCCTCTTCAGCCATGCCCAGCTGAGGCACGAATCACCCTATTGCTGGGGATCACACCCTCATTGCTGCATACTTTGTGCCAAGACATGTACACCTCAGTGTCAGTGTCCTGTGTCTGTGATCTCTGCTTGCTCACAAGTAACCACCAAGTCTTTCAATTATTCCACCTCACAGCTGTCTTTCCTCATCCAAGCTTTTAATGGGTTCATCACAGAAAAACATTGCCCAGACTAATATTAATCTTCAGTGCCACAGAGGTCTAAAATTTGATTGTTGTGGAAATTCCTCTGGCTTTGTGGTATTTAAATTCTTAGCCACAATCCCATGTTAATGTAGAAATTATTGTGTCTTGAATAGGTTTGTGTCTTCCCAGAACAATGTTAGATTAGAGCTTAACACTTCAGCATCGTTCAGCTTCTTGTCACATGCACTTTTTTTTGCAAAATTAAGTCCAGCTTTATCTAGTACATACTAATGAGTCCAAGCTTCTCCTGTTTACATGTCAGGAGTTTCCTAAGGCTGCCACTACAGGCTGGAAAGTCTACTGTGTATTCTGCTCAAAAGAAAGAATAAAAGAAAGAGAGTGGAAAATTAAATCCTTAAGCAAAAAAAAAAAAACTAAGAAAATTCCCCCAGCCCTCCAAATAATCGTTTGCTTATTCAGGCCTCCTATGTTGCCAGCAGACTACACACTGATATAACCAATTTTGGACTACTTAGACTTAAGAAAAACTCTGTGAGTTTAGGAAGTCAGCATGAAAATCACTGGCATAATGACAAGCTCCAGCAATAAGAAAATTCAATTAAATCATTACACAGAAACATAAGCACTGATGGAGTTTTCACAGCTTTAATGAGGCCAGTATGGAGTTCATGACCCTCTATAAAAGTGTGTTTAATGATGATGGGCTGGGCCACTGTGTGCCATTATTTATTTAAAGTCCTAAAAGGGAGCTTGTCTTTCACTCTGGATGAGTCCAATCAGCATTAAAAAATGTTAGCCTAAATAAAAGATATGTGTCTGCCTTTTTCAGCCTCCCCTTTACTAGCACCAGAGAAGAAAGGAAAAATATGTGTTTTGCAGCATTCTCATATACTGAGAACCAGGCAACTGTTGGTGAATGAAGAGCAGAGTTCAGCTCTATCCATAGGTCATGACAATACTTTAAGGGATGTGGGAAAAATTATTTTCTTACTTCAACAATTGCTAAATAAGTTGTCAAAGTAGAAAGAGAACAGGTGAACTGGGGTTAGGGTGCACAAGAAAAAGAGACACATCTATGGGAAAAGAAACAGAGCAGAAAGTTCCTGAGTTAGAAGTAAAGCATGACCAAATAAATCCAACATTTAACTGATGAGGCGTTTCATGGTGGAGAGCAGAAAATCAGAAAGGCCATGCCTATTCTTGTAAATCAAACAGCACCAGGGCACATTTCAGGTTTAACACTGCTAGGCTCCATTCTTTGTCCCATTAAATAGTGATCTCTTGTATAGTTCAGGAGGATTTCAGCTAACACTATCCAGAAGTTTCCAGTTATGGTTCAAAAGTCAGCAGGGATAATCAGCTGGCACACAGCAGCTGGGCTTAGAGAGGAGGGTGGATGCAGTGCCCACATCATGCAGCAGCAACACCTGGCAGCACTCACAGACAGCTCCAGTAACTGATGTAGATATAGCTGGAAGCTCCATCTCTATTGCTCCAGTCCTCAGAGTTGTACCTGGCCTCATTTCTGCTCCTGAAGAAAGACGGCAAGAGGTGATGAATTTCTGCCCCAAGACACAGCTTGAGAGTGCAAGATATTGGCATTTATTGCAGTGCTGAGTTCTGGGTGTATGGTCAAAGTTTTTACAAGAAATTAAATGAAAACCAGAAAAAATGTCAGCTGAATGTGTCACAAGACTATTTGTGTGGTCATCTTTATTTCATTTGGTTTATTCCAGATCAGCTCTTGAGAACACTAAGTACTTTGGACTCCATATGGAGTCCTCAAGTCAAAATTTTATTAAGATAAAATTGAACTCCCTCTTTAGGGAGTACACAAAATGAAATCCAACACCAAGAAAGAAAGAGAATTACATACTTCTGTACCCATGGGAGAAGTGAAATGCTATTAAAAAAATGCACGGTGGGTAAACACAGCTCCTCACATTCTCTCTCAAATTGCATTTTAGAAATATTTTATTAGGGTCACCACCACTCTTACAGTTGTTGTGCAGAGCTGAGGAGAAAATACTCCTCGGTTTTTAAGAAGCTGTGCTCTGCAGCCTTCAGAGGATCTTTTTTGATTTTTGAATTCTGAGTGTCTCCATCTGCTGCTCTTCCACATGCAGACAGGATCCATGGTTGAGTGTCTATTGAACAGATATATGTTATGCTGCCACATAAATACTGTTCTATTGACATTTCCTAGCTAAATAAGCCTTTCTTTGGCTGTTTAAAATTCACCATGCAATACTCAGTGTTTGTAGAAAGGTGCTAAATAAAGAAAAGGAAGAAAAAGAAAGGGAGAAAAATGCTTCAGGCAAAGTTTTCCATCCTCTTCTTCTTACTGTAATTATCACCAGAAAGCATAGCAAAAAATGGTTCAGAGCACAATGGTTTATGGTGATAAAGTGATAAAGTAATAAAGGTCTGATTCTGATTTTCTGATATTCATCAGTATTAGTAAGAAGAAAGTCAGGTCCTCAGTATTCTACACTCTTCTACACCCTGTGTAAATGACACCACAAAAAAAGTGGGGACTGATGCCCTTGGGGATGTTAACCTTGTTTCCTACCAGACTGATCCAGCCAGTTTTCAATGTTCCCACTTCCAAGGAAGCACTCAGCTGTGCTGTTTTCATCAGCATCTCTGTTCTCAAGTGCTTCCATGCTCCAGGGGACAGTTTGCAGTCAAGGCAGTTTGCTCAGGAGGATGCTGTATATTGTGCTGACCATGGCCTCTACTCCCTCCTTATAGGGCAGAGAGAGACATCTGTGGGATAAGCCTGATTTTCTGAGGATCTAGAAGTTAGAGAAGTTATTGCTAAGAGAAGCAAGGCAAGAACAGAAGAAAAAAGTAGGATAGGTCCAGGAGGGGACATAGGAGCAAAACAAGCCCTGGATTGCTGTGCTTTTTATAGATGTAGAGGGATTGCCATTTAAATGTTGATGTTTGCCAAAGTAAATAAAATATTTATTAAGGAAATCGCCTGCTTGGGTGGAAAATTGGAGCTCTTCAGAACCAATGATATGTTTACCTGGAGCAAATGGAGATTTTTTTTTTTAATAAACCCACACTATAAGCAAAAGTAAAACCCAGACCTTGACAGAGCATACTCAGAGCAATTCCTCTGCACTGCAACATTTGAAAATAACCCAGGTATTCCAACATTTGATATCTAACATAGCTCAGCTTCCCATTTGCACTTCTAAATAAGCTGCAACCACTGCTATAGGGAGTGCCAATAAAACAGGTTGTGTTGCACAATATTCTGATGGGGATGATTTCTGCTTTGTCTTACTGCTCTGCAGCAGATTATCTTGCAAGTGTTTGCTGCAATGCCTGATTGAAACACAAAAAAACCCACCAGCATGTTCTTGCTGGGAACTGTAATCATTTCATTGAATTGTTATGGGTGCACGAAAAGGAATCATGCCATTTTAGTCTGAAATGCCTTTACTAGAAAAAAACATAAGAAACAAAAAACACCCAGAAAAACTTTTGTGGCAGAAATTTGTTTGCTTTGAAACAGTCGGACTTTATCAATTCTGCCCCAATTATATCTCAGTTGCAAAGAAACTCTTTAGAAACCAGAAGGCAGAACACAGAGAAAATCCAATGATAATTGCATCAATGTCTTCTTCATCTTTACCCAGACTGGAAGCTGTTCCCATGGATATTTTGTAAAACTTTTGCCCCCCTAGTTAGATGCAGAATCATCTTGGGTTTTTTGTCTATTTGTGAGAGTCCTTGAATTTGACGTAGGAACACACATTGATGCACTTCTCAGAGATGGCTTAGTTTGAGGGAATTTAAACATTAGCTATATATCACACAGTTTTCAAGCACTTGAGCAGCAGATTACATATAATAAGGCTTTGAAAAATAAAGATTTTTTTTTTTTTACATCTTCCCCTCTTTGATATCATTGTTTTTTGTAGTTTCCTGTGCAGCTTATTTGTTATGCTTTGGAGCATGATCATGAAAGCTCTGTTGTTCATGGTCAGGGAAACAGCTGTGAACAGATGGAATATTTTATGCCCATTCTTGCTGCAGGGTCATACAATAATTTGTTTGAATGACCATCAGAGCTGAAAATTTTCTCTTGTCAATGTGAGTTGAAAGATACTTTGACCTACAGTAGCCTACATCAGGACTGGACATCTTAGAAAAGTACAAAAAGATAGTGGTGAGATTCCCAGTTTAAAAAAATTAAACCTCCAAAATTCAGTTGTTGTCAAATTGTGTCTCAAAAAAGATGTGATGAAAGCTAGCATGCTATTACTTTTGCAGCTATAGCAAAAACTTTAAAGAGCTGACAACTGCATTTCCAAAGTTATGCAGTATTTTCATCAGGGTCCCCTTCTTCTTTCCTTGTGTTAGCTTGTCTACCTTCCTGCTCCCACTTCCTTTATAAACATAGTTACCTTTATTCAGGCTTAGGCTTCTGCCCCTCCAAACTGCTGGTCTCTCCCTGTCCTCTCAAATGTAGCAACTCTTACCTCTTTTTTTTCCAAACAAATCCTTACAGTTCAAGCCATGCCAACCCTGTCCATCCCAGCTCTCTGCATCCCTGTCAGGGCTGCAGCTTCCTGGAGGAATTCCTGGCACTTTGCCTCACCCAGGTCTTAACACCTTCTCACTTTTTAGCCAGCACCCTCTACATCTATTCAGATCACTCAAAAAAACCCACTCTTTTCCACACATCATTGGGCCTTATCCCTTTCTGTTTCCATTCCTGGTGTGCACTACCAGCTGCACCAACATCCCCCAGCAGAAATGTGCCCTTGCCACCACCACCCTACACCTGTGCTGCCCCTCACAGCCCCACTCACACCTTAGACATTTTAAATAGATCTGGTATTCACAATTATTTTTTAAAGGTTTATCATTTAATATACTTTATATCATTATCTTCTAAGTTCTGTCACCAAAATTCCTGAAGTATCAGAGAGAGGAAATATTAAGAGAAGAAATTCTGACTGTGCATCAGCACAACTCAACTAGATTTGTGCTCCTATTTTTCTTGTTTAATGAAGGTTGATGAAATGTGGCCCGGTTGTATATATGTGAAAACTGTATCTCATTAGTTGGTAACACTTATAAATGTGTCAAAGATGTTACTTGTATTAATGTGCTAAGGAAAGACTTCTATAATCATTACAAGATAATGAAGACATTGTGATCTCAGTTAAATCTATTTTAGGAAGATATAATGAGCCAAAATTCATTTAAACTAAAAAATTTGAAAGCTATGTGTCTTGAGAGTTTGAAAAATGTAATGTCTTACAAGCAATGCCCAGACAATGCAACACAATGAATTTTGAATAGTATTTAGATGCCAAGAAAAGACAGAGCATTCTATTTCAAAATGAAAAATATCAAATTACAGGTTTCTGTAAATTCTAGAGCAATGAGAATAGTAATGAGATAAATGAGAGGAAAGGAGGGAAAGGGGAAGAAATTAATCTCTTAAAACTTTATGATACAATGATTTTCATATAGTTTTTCTGGTTTTACCAGCACTTTTGTTGGAAAAGTTTAAGGAATTCTGTGAAGATATTACAAAACCTGTACAGCACATTTTCACCTAGAAAGGCTTGCTGCAATACAGACTTTAGGAAGAACATGCCTACAGGGAAGTCAGAGCAGCACCCTAGAATTCTGCTTTTGAAACTCAATTTTGGGGTCTCCATTGTGACCACAGGAAATGCTGTAGCAGAAGCACTGCCTCACTTGGAACAGCCTCACACAACAAGATGTAAGCTTCCCTTGGCCACTTTCACATCCCACTCTTTCCAGAAACAATGGTCAGGGTCCCTTTGAGAGCAGTAAAAAGTCCTTTGGAAGCAGCAAGACTGTCCCCCCTCCAGGCTAGATTGATGGCCAGGGAGAGGTAGCAGCCTCTAAACAGTTAAACTAAAAAATTTGAAAGCTATGTGTTTTGAGAGTTTGAAAAATATAATGTCTTTTGAGCAGTTTTTTGAGCATTATCACTGCTCAGCATAGTGAGTGTGATCATCATAGTGACCATCACTACTCCATCTTCACTGCAGCTGCACCCATCCTTTGTAATGGCACAAAAGGATGTCAAAGAGGCAGCCTTTCTTCTAGTCAACAAAGTGATCAGAGATGCCCTTAGACCACATAGCCCCTGAAACTCTTGGATACAAAGATAATGAAAGTATGTACTCCAGGCTGTATCCTGGAACTGGACTGATGCATCAAAAATTATATATTTCCAAGCAAGCAGCTCAGTGTGGTAGGACAAACTGTTCTGAGGATCATCTCTTACTCAAATAACTCAGACCTTGGCACACAGCACCAACAGTTGCCATCTCCTACTGCTGCCCTATAAATATGCTGTCACACTGCTGCCTTTTCCTCCTCTCACTCTCATACTTGCAAGTAGACATGCTGCTCCTTTTTGCTTTCCCCTCACCAATCCTCAGGGCTGGCTCACCCATACAACTTCTGAAACAGGGAGACTAAATGACATCAGGTCAGAGTAACTGCAGCTGGAAGAAAAGGTGCAACCTTAGATGAGGATTAATGCAGTACTGCAAAGATTCTATGGAAACTTGTAATTTTAGGTGATGACAGCACGGCCTCCATATTGTTCAAAGAAAGAACGGGCCCTAGCTGTTCTGAAAAAGGATAAAACCTAGAAATATGGTTGCATTCATTCATGAAAATACCTTCTGAAAATCTAACACCGTTAAATCAATAGTAATAAAATAAGCCTTGGTAATTCTGTACAAGCTAAGCCAGCCAGAAAGATTCTGAGAGGATTTTCACTGTTTGTACCCTCATAAATTGATGCTTCCTAGGAATAGTATTCTAAATACAACAAAAAAAAAAAAGTCTTGAACTAGTTTTATAATGTCTCCATAAACCTGTAAAATAACAATGCAAGTGCAGAAGCTTTTTTTCTTTTTTTAAAGTGTATCACAGAATGCTGATGTGTAGACTGGAATTATGTTCTCAGGAATAAATCTCTGGAACTACCTCTGGATCTATCTAGTTATGTCATATTGCATCCATTACAGCAGCATTTGAACACCTTCCAACTACTTGTAGTACAAATAATAATCTCTGTCTCCTTTTCCACAATAGGGTAGTGCTCATATTTGTGGTTGGTTTGTGTATCTGGTGCCTGTATAGTGTGTATGGTAGCTTGGTGCTGTTTCTGGGTAAAACCTACAATAAGTATAATAAGAAATAACAGAAGTGAAGCAAGTGGTTTGTTTGGTAAGACTGTGTGTACATTCAAGCCTGGGAAATTGAATGGGCAAGTATTGCATTTGCTTTTCAAAGCAAGTATTATTTATCATACCAGCATGTCTCTCATTTTGTAGAGGCAGATTATCATCTCTACTGCTGAAGATTTCTTGTCACACTGGTGACAAGAATCCCATGTGCATCTCCTTTCTTCTAAGATAAACCCTCCATGAAATACTGGTAGTGAGATTTTGATTTTCACAGTCATTTAATAAAAAGTACTTCATTATTCATTCTATATGACTCTCTCTGGAAATAGCAAGCTCTCTTTTAACAGGGCGATGCTTCAGCAGTAAATGATAGGAAACCAAACAGGGAAGATAAAACTTGTGAAGAACTTTTTAATTAAGAGAATGGGTGAACAATTCATAATTAATTATTTGGGAATTCATGCCACCTCAATTTATCATCAAATATTTGCAAAGGGAATACATGCACTTGTATGCCTTTTACAGTCTTTACAGTCTTTAGGGTCACTACTGAATGCTGGCCCAATCCAATACAGTATGACAGATGTAGTCAGGGCATTAGTTCTTTGTTGACTGCTCTGCAGAAATTGAATGAAGGATGATGTCAGTAATCATTTAAATGCTCAGTTCTTTGCGGATAAAAGGACCAGGAAATTAAAACTTTGTGCCTATTTATTATTTCAGTGTGACTGGCTGTAAATTGTTATGCAATGATTTGTGTAATCTCTGTAGGTACAATTTGAAAATAGTTTGATATTATGAATTCCCTGTGTTTAAGTCATGAAGACTGCAATTTCATTTCACATACAGAGTTTTCCTTCGCTCGCCATTGGTTGTTTTATCTCTTCATTTTTATTTTGTACTGAAATTCTCAAGGATGGTGATTCAGGGCTAATAGCTGAGCAGGGATGCCATCTTTCTGCCAGCATGTGTCACATAACCTGTTATGCAGACATTGGGCAGCTATTCACTGCTAACTTTGTCACTCATAAAACCAGACATGCAGCATCTTAGGAGCATTACCAAGGCCCTTCCTCTACCAGGGTCACTATGTGCACATCACAGACATCTCTTCTGGCCATGTGGGACTGTGCATCAGGTCTCCCAAGCAACTTCTCACACACACCTCAGACCACAGCAAGGAGATCCTGAGCATGTCAGCTGCAATAAATACATTTCATCCACAGTCTCATGATGGAAGGGCCCACTGAATCTTCAGAAGGGAGAATGTTAGGGAAGAGGCTATGAGCTCCCTGAGCAATTCATCCAGTCCACTTCAGGCTCTTCCCATCTCCAGGCTAACCCCATAAAAGGAGTCAATACGAAAACCACAGAATGGTTGAACCCTTCCAGTCATTACATTTTTTTCATCCTCTGTTCTCACGGACATTTCATGGTCCAAAATGTTCATTAACACACTAGCCAGCTGCTTTCCTAAACCTGAACTTCAAGAGAGAAGTAACCAAACAGGCAATTTTTGAGTGAGGATCTAGATAACCTGAGAAGGCAAATAAAAGTTTTAATTGATACACAAAATTTTGGTCTAAGTATAGAGACAGAGATGCATCCAGGAGAGGAGGCAGAAAGATAGTTACATGCCAGAACAGAGACCCTGAAGGAAAAGAGATATCATTGCTGCAGAAAGAGGATTCTGGGGACTCCAATCCCAAGGACAGCTCCAAAGGAGAAAACTGGAGTATTGTATATATGGAGACATTCTGTTTCTGATTTCTTATGCAAGGAAACAAACCCCTACCATTTTCTAGACCACTTGCCGCTTGCATCTCCAGCCAGAACTTTAAAGTCAGAACTTTAAGGAAGAGTGAGCAACAGCGTTTGAGGGACACCAAGGGATCATCATTGTTCCTGGCTACTCCAGGCTTCTAGACATTTAAGACCTGTTTCTGAGAAAGATGCCAAGGTTTCATAGACAATGTTTATCAGAGGCCAAGGAAACAATACCAGAATTATTCAAGTGGCAGAAAGCTTAAAAGGACAGAGCCATCTTAGCAGTGCGACGTATATTAAAAGTTCACATTTTTCCATCCTTCAAGGATCCTCAGAATGTCTCAGTGAAATGAAACCTAGATAATGAGACCCAGAAGCAGCAATTAATGAATTCTCAAAGGAAAATACATTTGCTTCTCATGTTATAAAACCAGCTTCTGTATAAAGACAATTTAGATATGCCAAAATATTTTGAGAGTTTCCAACACTATTCTAATGCCAGTATTTGCCATACCTGAGGTTCTTGCGCAACTTTTATTCAGATATAAAAGAGAAAGATTAAGTGAAGCCTTCAGGATTTGTGGGAATCTATGCCTCACAAATCAACAGGATCTACATGTTACATGTAGGCCACTCCTCTGGGCTTGCATGCAGCTAGGATCTCCTGGAAAAACTCTTTTTCTGATTTGGGAATTTTTGATGGAGGAAATCTGAGGGATAGATCCATTGGTCTGGAGTTTCTGTACTGCTGTAAGTACAAAGGTTCCTGAGGTGGTGGTGTCAACGCATAACCCAACTCAAGAGCACTGGCTTAGCCAACTCTAGAACTAGACAGGCTGCTGGAGATCTGCTGTAGTGCAAATCCTGTATTTCCAAGCTGCCTTGGTGTTCCTATACACAAATAAGTCAGCAGTACTGCTGATCAACAGTTGATCCAAACTGAGTAGACCTCAATAGCAGAGATCTTCCTGCATATTTACCATGCAATGCATAAACAAGTACTTCTGATATTTCCAAGACTCAGATTTCATCTCTCCTGCCCAGAAGCAGAAATCAACTTCCCATAGATCACCAATATTCAGATCCCATGGCTAAGAGCTGAGAATATACTGAAGGCAAGGCCAACGTGACTCACATCCCTCAGCACTCACATAAGTTTTTTTGAGAAAAGTGGTTTCCCTTCTTACGCCCTCTTTCCTAGGGAGACCATCACTGTGGTAGGTCCTCAGGTACTTCTGCACAAGGACAAACTACACTGAGAGAGCAACAGCCAATGTTTCCATGCAAACAACAACCCAGCAGAGGATATTCTCACTGAAATAACATAATGGAGGTAATTATACGGAGGAGCTGGGTCCAGTTCATGACTAGAAAAATGAAGTAAAACAAACTGATGATGCTCAAAATACTTAACTTTTTTTCCATTAGTCATTCCTACTGCAACAAACATGCTATTTGTTCCCCTAAATTGTTTTTTTTCCTCTATGTTGGCCAAAATATTTGTGTCTGGAGCACTGCAGTATCCCCGGCTAAGCCAGTAGAATGGCTTGCCAAATAATGTCTGTGGACACATACAAAAGCTGGAATGAAAAACAAAATGTTGATGCTGGCCTATAAACAGGAGTCAGGCTTTCAAGGTCAGTGAGAGGTAAGTGATTTGTTTGTTCTCATGGGGGTAAGTATTAAGCCTCTGAGGCTTAGAAGGGAATTAAGCCCAGACATTTCATTTTCTAAGGAAGTGATGTACTCAGCAAGCTATTCGATAATCAGAGGGGGCGCATTCATTGCATTGCCACCTAAAAGAAAGAGAGATGTGTTGTTTTTTGAGAGAACAGCTGCAGATAAAGATCCCTCCATGCAGCAGTTTCTCCACTTGTTCTCACCTACCTTTAAATACACAGCAGAAGTATTTAAGCTTGTATCTATGTCTGGTTGAAAGTCATGGGAGGCAGCCAGACAGCTTAGCTCAGAGGCTAGATCTGATCTCTGTCTCCTGGAGATGCAGGACTTCAATGGCTATAAAGGAAGTACAGGTACTACAGCTGGAAGGTTAAATTTGATAGAATAAACACAGGTAGCAGTACAAAGGTTTTTCAGGTAACTCCCTGGGACACCCAGCTGCCTTCCTGGTTTGAACAGAAAACCACAAACATGGCTTTCAGCTTTTGATCCCACCTTGTGAATTAAGGACTTAAAAGTCATGCACCTGTCTTCTACTATATCTGTTTTTTTTTTTTTCTCCTCCCCTCCCTGTTAGTCTACTCCTTAGTCAGCTTCAAGTTTCACAGATCTAATGCTGATCCCTAGAGACTTGCCCTGGAAAACCTCAAGATCCCTGAGGTGTACACGAGCCACATGTAGCTCCTCAGCTACAGGATACTTATGAGCAGCTCAGAAGTCATTCTTACATGAAAGCTGTGCCTCCCAGGGCTGTGCTGGCCCCACAGCCAATGGGTTATCTAAATCCTTGGCTGCTAGAAGAAGCTGCTGAGACTGACTTTGCTGGGTTACAATCCGTGTTTGCACCTAACTCAAGAGCCATTGCCATCTCCTGTCCTTGTGTCCAGAATATTCTGTAGCTTTTGGAGCAGTGTAACAGGAATCTTGTCATTCTCAGTCTGAGAGCAATGCATTTGCAGGCTCAGGCAGCCTCCCCTTATTTGGAGCAGGTGAACATGAGTACACACCCAACATATATTCTGCACTCCTTCCCAGTGCACTCCTAGTGTCAGCTCAAAGCCTGTGTGACTAAAGCCATTGATAGCAGAGGATATAGATAAAGAGCTCCATAGCAGAGAGATTGGTCAGCATGCTGTGGTTTGCCTCTGGATCTTGGTGCAGCTTTGTGTGGAATTACTATCACCCACTGTACTGAGAACAGTCATTTACAATTGTGGAAATTCAAAGGGTCATGGAAACACCATCAGTGAGGCAGTCTTCAATATCAACTCATGGTGAGAGCGAGCTATGGCTCACAGACAAGCAGCCACCGTTAATAGCTGTCGACACAACAGGTAGCCACAAGAAATAACAGAATAAAGGAAGAAAAGAGAAAAGATGGAGGGCAATGCTAAGAAATCAAGCATTTACAAGACCTGAAAAAGTAGTAACTGAGAGATTTTAATTGGATTCAAGGTGTTATTCAGCTCTTCTATGACAAACCTCTGGTCAATCAAAAGCTTATTTTTAAGGTTATACAGAAGTTAACACTTGCACTATAATGGACAAAACTGATCCCAAGCCACAGGACTTGTACAAACACTTTCCACACATAGATCCCTATTCATTTTGGTGGAATCTGCTCATCCATATGTCTCAGGCAGTTCATGATGTTTCAAAAACCAACAGACATTCAGTGCACAAATAAAACCAATAAAAATCTATAAATTACTTTAGGAAGCCAGTTGTATCTCTAATATGCCATGTTTATCAAAGCAGAAAGGAAAACAAACAAACAAGCAAAACAAACAAAAAAAAACCTGACCAAGGCTTTATTAAAATGCTGAATGTTATGTAGTCATTATTGTTTATAAGTAATTTGAAAATTCTTATAACAATAACTGAGTGGACTAAATATTAGTCCAGGGAATTAACCTGTTCTGTGGACTAGATTCTAGTAATTAGGGGAGGTGGTATTTCAGTATGTGTGCATCCTGTATGCATTTGGGAACCTTTTTAGAGTTTGTAACGTTACAAAAACTGAAGGAGAAGGGGAATAATGAAGATGGGTACAGTGCAGTTTGATTCAGCTCTCTTTCTTGGGGCTACATTCAGATAAAATGCAGCTTCAGGACAAGCTGATATCAAACACTTTGTATGCAGTAGCACTTAAGCCAGGAGAATTGCTGAAGGGGTGGAAGCTAGACAGAGCAACAGGATGTACCAGGAGATCCAGTCCCATCCCCCACTGCCATGGTCACAGCCATTTGGATACACAACCTTTACCTGATCCAAGGCAGAGTCTCTCTGGGGGCAAAGGAATCAAAACCTGGTCGCATCTTCTGATGTCTTTACAGTCTTCAGTCTTACCATGACCTTTTCACATGTTACCTGCTAACAGCTGGAATTTAAAGCACTTCTGGCATTATTAATGTTTTCTCAGTTAAAAATAATAATAACAAAATTGAAACAATTACATTTTTTTCATATCAAAGAAACAGTACTATGCCATCTGTATTTCCTATTAAAAATTGCTAAATGCTCTTGTTGTATAATAATGCCAAAATAACAATGGCACGTGAAATAAATCTAATTACTAAAGACCAAAAGAATTAAATTCAAAGAAAGATGAAAATGTAAGATTATAATGTTTTATTGTGTGTACATACTGAATACAATTACCACATAAAATTCTCATCTAAATCATCCATGTTCCAGTGTTAAGTGTCCAGAAACAGAAATTTAAGAGTTAGCTGAATATTCAGTTCTCTTTTGCTTTTCAGACTCTGGAAATCTGCGTGGTTCAAGCTTCTTCTGTTAGCTTTCAAGAAAAAGGAAGACTTTGTGCCATCTGAAAGGTGAGAGGAGATAGCATATTTTAGCAAGCCAGAGGTACGAGGCAGGGCAATTTGGCAGATCTTTTACTCGTCCAGAGCAACCAGCTGAGAGTCCCTTGTGCCGCTGTTTCAGACAAGGCTCTGCTTTACCATTTACAATGCTGCCATCTATTGACATCGGCGGGCGTTCATCTCACGATCCGTGGTAGTATTTCCCTTTAGCAACTTTTTGCACTAGGATTTGCACTTGTATTTTTCTCGATGGGATTTATATGACTAAACATACACACCTGCAATAACAGCACCAGGTGAGAATTGCCTCAGGCTTCCTTGAAAATCGCTGGAAGAAAAAAAGCACTTCTAGGGTGTGATTCACTTCTATCCAAACTAGATAAGCAATATATACCAGATGAGCAGCACCCAAAATGCATTACTGTGCTTTGCCCGTGGCTATAATGGTATCTAAAGAGTGACGAGCTCAGGTGTAGAGATCATTGTCAGACTGTAAGTGAGCACAGAAAGACAGCAAAAGGAATATTACCCCCTGTACCAGTGGGGAAGTTCATAGAGGTGCTCCTGATATTTAATTTACCAACATGTATCTGTGTACAATGAGGCCACAGGAGCTACAGAAGAGTGATATGAGCTACATCTAACTCTGGATAAAAGTATTGGCACTTGGTCTAGAAGTCTAGCTCCACTTCATATTTTCTTTGGCAGTAAAATTGTCTTAAAGATATTTTACCTCTCCCCAGTTCTGCCTCTGGTAGCCTGTCCCTCAGAAAGCCAGCAGTAAGAGAAGTCTCACATGTAGTTTCCCACACACAAACACAGCCACACACCTTCCCCCTCCCCCACCCCCCAAAAGGGTATATTTTCCTGTAGATTTCATGAATTGTAGATTCACATTACACAGGAGCTAGACCTAAGAAGGATTTGTTTTAATCCAAACAAATAATTTATATGATTGAAAATCTGCTACAAATAATGTAAAATATGATTTTGTCTTAGTAAAGAACAAGTGGAGTCAATAATTGCAACACCTTGGACAATCTGCAGTTCTAAATGTGACTTATTTTGAATTACATTTAACTCACTTCAATAACACAATCTTTGCAAAGTAATGGTCTGCATACAAATTTTCACAAGTTGTGCAGAAACACACACTTGGGTGCGACAGATGTATGATTCTTGAACAGCGGAACAAGAAAAATAGGTTACTGCCTCCTTTCCAACTTCCAGTCATTGCCACTGTGTGCTGGGAACCACTTCCCCTTCAGATCTGATGCCCAGAACACTTTTTCAGCTTACGTAAGTGTGCTGCAGATTTAAACTTTCTACACCTTTTATTTAACAAACCTCCGGTCATTAAACTCATAGCTTCTTAAAGAATAAGTTAATGAAATTAATTGGCTAATTAAGGAATCTGAGTAGCCGACAAATGTTCTCTAAGACTTGACAACCACAAATGCTGTTTCTTATGAAGAAATTTCCGTTCTCTAATAGGTAGCCTTGTCCAACGTTTTGTTTTCTTGCCAGGAAACACTTCCCAGAAAAGAGTGTCCTTATTTTTAGCCTATTGGAGCAACACTGAAAGCTTCAAGGAACACAGTCATGGAAGGAAGTAGTTCAAGAGGGACATGCTGAATTATGGGACACCATTGACAAAACTGATCAATAAAACCAAGGCTCCCCTGTGATGCTTCTGGCCCTCAGACTGTGAGAGATCTCATGCTGGAATCAATATTAGCTATGCTTTCATCACCAAATCATTCGTTTTGAGAAAGAAATTGCAGGGATATTCACTTCATTCTAGATTCAGTTTGTATTTTTTATGCTTCATGGGTGTAGAAAAAATGTATTTACCAATCAAAAACCCATGTGAGACCTTCTCTACTGTTGGGTTGTGGGAAGGACCATGTAAGGGAGGTTCCTTTAAATGCAGACCTTGCCAGGGTGCTCCTTCTCCTCTGATAAGATAGATTTTAAACTCATTACATATCTGTGTAGTCTTCCAAGGAAAACACAGCTCATACAGCAGCAGATATCTTGTGAAGTGAAGGATTCAGATGTGATCCAGGGAAAGTGATCAGATGAAACACCGAGGAAGAAATTTTTTTTCAGCAGACAAGAAGTACTGATGTCACTGTTTAAAAAAATGTATATAATCAGAGGTTTATTTAATGTGATATTTCTGTAGATCCCATAATATAACTTTTTCTGTGCTTCCAGACAATAACTGTGCAAGTGCAAATATGCATAAGTAAGGCAGAAAGAAATAAGCAAGAAGCAGTGAACCAGAAGAATGTACATTTTATAAGTAAGACTACCCAAAAAAGTAGTATTTAAAACTGAAGTATTACAAAACTACAAAACATTACAATACTGATTACATTTTCAAATGCACCAACAGCACCAACAGTAAGACATTACTTGAAGTCTTTGCCTGAGACTGATAAGTTTAACAAAACCAACATATTTGCCATACCTTTGTGCAGGTTGCCCTGAAGCCTTTTTCCCATACAAAGTGCAGCAGTTCATCAATAAAGCAGCCTTGATTTTAATGCATATGTAACATAATCATCTATCAACATAATTTACTCCAACTAAAGATCTGCGCAGTCCATCACTACTTTTTCTGAGTGGCCCGTGTCAGTGTCCTCAGGAATGAACAGGGTGAGCATAGAGCAGCTCTTTCTTAGTGCACCAGGACTTCTTAAACCAGAAGTGTGTCTTGATGTGTAATAGATACTCCACTTATGATTTGCCTGATTCCTTTTTTAACCTCCTGACTCTCCAGGATAACCTCAATGTGCCGCTGTCCACAGCCTTCCGCCGCCATGTGCAAAAGCAGATACCAATGTGTGAGCAAAAAGCAACCCAAATCTGCCTCTAGGAATACACAGATCAGAGCAAGAAAAGCTGGAAGAGTCCCTGACGGCACTGGGTGCCCATCAGGCAAAGCAGGCTGGTCATTGTGTAACACTTCTTTCTTGGAGACAGAAGCTATGAGGTTTTTGGCCATACACAGGGAAATCACAAAACACTTGGGATGCAGGGGATGAATGGGACCACACTTAAAATCCACTGCAGTACCTAGACTTCTCAGTTCTGCACAGAGGCCTGACTTCCATAGGAAACTATACAGTGACATGGTAGCTGGAAGAAAAGAACATATATATGATGGAGAAGCCACTAGCGTTTTAGAAGCGGTGACTTAGTGCTCTTAATACGCTGAAAATATATTTACATCCTACCACTTTTAAAGAAGATCTTGTGAACTATTAAATGTGATTCCCATACCAGGCAATTTAGTAGCAATTATTTTTAAAAATAACTTTAGTAGATAAATGGGAAATAAATGTAGAAATCTGCTGTATGAATGAGATTCAATATGAAATTTTGTTTCACAATGGGCTTTTTTAATTAAAGCAGGTAACAAAGAGAAGTTGTCTCAATATGATGTGCTGGAATTTTCAGCAGGCAAGCAGCTAGAGCAGTAAGCACACCAGGAGAGCTGAAAAACAGAAATAATGGGTGGATTTCTTGTGCCAGAAGTATTAATTAAAAGCACAGAAATTAGAGAAGAGAAACAGCCTTAGTGGAGAGAAGCCCTAGGGGAGCCCTTCTTGCCAGGATCAGGAGCACGAGCCATACTTGTGTGTTAGAGCCCATCCGTGAGTTGTCCAGAGAAAGGCACAGACAATGGGGTGGCATGGTCTGTTGAGGGTATTCAGTATGGTACAGCTGAGTGGTTTAATGACCATGAAGAAACACACAACAACATTATGGCATCAGGTAATAGCTGGCAAATTTAATATAGAGAGTGTAAAACGCTACACAGGGGAAAATGCAAACCCTTCTCTGCCAGCTGTGACAGGTCCCCAAGGGGCTGCCCATTCACAGTCCCGTGAAAATACTGGCTCAGTGCAGAACCTGAACAGAAAATTAAGATATTAACCTTGGAAAAAATAATAACCAAAGGGCAAAATATGGCAGTGCCACAGCACCACCACTGCAGCGCATGCACGTTTTGGTGTCAGCTTGTTGAGCACTGTGCATGCTCTGGGACGGGAGGCGGCAACCAGGGGCCAGGTGGGACAGCAGGAACTCAGAACTTGCCAGAGAAGGGCAATGAAGCCGGGGAAGAGTGTGGAGCACAAGGCCTGAGGAGCGGCTGAAGGAGCTGGAGATGTTTAGCCTGGAGAAAAGGAGGCTCGGTGGAGACTTTACCTTACCCGGCAACTCCCTGAAAGGAGGCTGTAGTGAGGTCTCTTCTTGGTCTCTTTTCCCGGATAGCAAGTGACAGCACGAGAAGAGAAAATGTTAAGCTGTGCCAAAGGAGGTTTAGGTTGGACATTAGGAAGAAGTTTTTCACAGAAAGGGTGATTAGACATTGGAATAAACTGCCCAGGGAGATGGTTAAGGAAAGACTGGACGCGGCACTCAGTTCCATGGTTTAGTTGACGAGTTGGTGTTCGGTCACAGCTGAACTCGATGATGCCGCAGGTGTTTCCCAAACGAAGTGACCTGTGATTCTGTGAGCTCGCAGCGCTGTCCCCGGGAGGGGCCGGCAGCTCCCCGGGGCGGCTGCGGGGAGCGGGGCCCCGGCCGCGCCTCACCACAACACCGCGAGATGGCGCCGCGGGCCCGGGGAGCGCTGGGCGGAAGCGGCGGGGGAAGCCGCACTCGGCCCCGCCGGAACGGAGCGAGGGAGCCTTGAGGCGGCTTTGCACGGACCGCTCTCCGTGCCCGCCGGAGCCCCGGGCTGCCCGGGTGGGTGCGGGGACCGCGGTGCCCCCGTGCACACTGCGGCCTCCCGCCTGGGGACGGGCCGGGGCTGAGGGCGGTGGCAGCCAGGGCGAAACGCGGCGGGAGCGGGAAAGCGAAGGGCTCAGGAGGGAGATATGGGAGCCCGGGCGCCTGGCGGGGCCAAGGGCGGTGATTGTGGCACCAGGCGGTGGTTCTGGTACGGGCACGGGCCCGGGGCTTTGCCGTTTCTCTACAGTTTATCGGCCCGGGGCCTGAGGCGGCCGTGAGCGAGCTCGGGCGGGAGCGGCGCTCCGTGCGCTGGGGCCGGGGGCAGCCGGGGCACAAGGCCTGTGCTCCTGGCAGCCCTTGGATGTAATTGTGTGCCCTGTTTGCAGAGGCAGGAGCTGCTCAGCGCTTCTCCCAGGCTTTCAGTCACTTGCCGGAGTCTAGGCACATCTGTGAGACCAGGAAATTACTTACGCCTTCAAAAGCTGTACTGGAGAAGTTCCATCATGTTCGTTGTTTACGACTAAATTTACCAGATATATATGAAACATAAGCGAACTGGGCTACTGATAATCATACAGCTTTTAGCACTTTATTTCCTCCCTATGATGTTTGGCTGAAATAGCTTTTGGGTTTATGCCCTGGAGCTCAGAGAATAAAGACCCTTTTTTGGGGAGCCACAGTGGATTAGATTACACTGCCTCAGCTTGTGATAGGACCAAAAGATCTGTAACACATATGCTAAAGTTTGAGAACATTATTTTGCATTATGCTAATTTGTTTGCCTTCCATTCACAGGAGTTGCTGCCGTTGTTTTAAAGACATTGATGTGAACATCATAGTGGTAGGTGGGTCTTCATAGCATTCCTGTTGGGATGAGAAGCAGCTGTAACTATATCCTGAGTGCTGGACAAGTATTTACAGCCATTTGCAAACCAGGATTCAGTGTATAGTGATGGAAATTTTTACCCCTTCTTTTGAAGAGAAATAACTTTTGCTGCTAACTGTCCCAGCAGTCACAGGGTTGTGTTTCTGCGTGATTGTAACTAGGGCACTTCAGTATTAAAGTTAACGTCACAGCGATGCACAGCGTTAATCTGAAGCACAGAATGTCAGACCACTTTTCAGGTATTTCCTCTTCTGGTGGTAATTCTGCATCAGAGTAAGCATCAGGAGTATGAAATGAAATAGTGTTCATGGGAGGATGCACACTATTGATGTTGTTATATTCGCATTTTTTTAACTAGTATATACTAAGGTGAGTTCAAAATATACAGCGCACAATTATGTTTAATCCCTTAAACTGTGAAATGTGCTGCCAGGGGATTTATTGGAAACACCTGTTACTCATGGGGGTTTTGGCTTTAAATGCCAAAAGCAGTTTGGAGGTGAAAAAAAAAGTGTCTGAACTACCACTTGCTGAAATCAGGAGAAATGTACCTGGAAAAGTAATTCCTTTATGAATATGTTAGTGTCACATTTTACTGAGCATCTCCTACTAACCATTGCCAGAAACTGGATACTGAGCTAGGGCAGCTCTGGCCTGACTAAAGACACTTTTCACAGCAGGGACAAACAGCAGTGGGCGGAGGGACTGGTCAGCTGCCTGTTGTTAGGGACATTTCCAATTCAAATGTAGTTGGCTTTTTCCTGAAAGCTTTGTATAAATGTGGTTTTTTGAAACCTATTGAATTTATTGAAGTTCCACCTTCCTTTAATAACATGATGTTTCTATCATAATCAACAGATTAGTTGATCTTGTGTCGAAGTATATTGTGAATAGTGGAACCCTCACTGATCCTGCACTAGCCTTGGAGCTGTCCCTGTTTCCTCCGTGTGGCCACGCTGTATCCAACACACCACTAGTCCCAGAGTGGGATTTACTTACCAAGTTATCAATCCCAGTGCAGTGAGGTTGTGTCTAAGGTATGACAGACATTGTCTCAGTTTCTATTGACTCCAAGGGAATTAAATGCTGTCATTGCTTTGATCAGATTTATTTATTTTCTCTAATGCTCACCTGCCTCAAGCTGGTAAGGGGGACAGACGTGTTTTGATGAAAGGGAGTACATCCCTGGTTCATTATCAGTGGGGAAGTATTTTAAAACTGGGAAAAGGAAGGAGAAAAAATTTCATCATTAATGATCACTATAAGCAAACAAATCTCTTTCCCATTTTAAATTGTACATTTGCTTGTGTGTTTCATATATTCACTTGGTTCCATATTTCATTTTTTAAGTATAAATTATAGAAGAAGAACTATTACATTTATTTTTCTGCTGGTTTCATGTTTTATGTAGTTTGTTTTGGAAGAGTAATTCAACTGAAAATAAACGCTTTTTTTAATTTAGTGTCCTCGCTTGCAGCATTTTTATGCTCTGCTTTATATTTGTAGTCTAATGTTTCATAAATAATTTATGAAAATAATTAAAGTTTCTGTGTTTGGCAAAACAGGTTTTTCACATTTGGTAAACTAATATAGTTGGATGGTTTTTCCAGGGTTTTTCCCCTTCTTCCCTTTCAGAAAGCTTACATACGTCTTGTGTGTTAATAATAAAGTTAATATTTTTTAAAGCTTTACTGCTTTAAAAACTATTTACATTGAGATCAGTCCTGATTTCTGTTTATTCTGAAGCTGTTTCAAAGAAATTTTTGTCATGTAGGAATTAGAGTGAACATGAAAACTAAACACGCCTACTTTTCTGAAGTGGAAAATGAAGGAATTGGCTTTCATGGGCTTAGGTTTTTTAAGTATGACAAAAAGACATTATGGCAACCTTGACAGTATCCAGATGTATCTGGGGTAGATATATAAGGGGAAGAGACAAAAAGTGAATGTGTACATCATGAGAGTAGAGATGAAAGTTTTGAAGAAGACAATGGTTGAAAATGAGATGGTTGAAATGCACGAAGAGGGATGGCACAGCAATCTTCTATGTATGCATGGGTCTTGAGTGTTACAAGTCACTGCAGTGTTTTGCAGTGATCTCAGTGCTGGGTTTCCTTCTTCCTCCAAGCAGGTAGGAGAGAATCCAGTGACTCACATGCTTTGGTTGCCTAATTCCTGAATCTGCAGCCTTTGCTGGCATGAGTTGTTCCATGAACTGCAATGGGACTGCTCCTGTATGTGGAGTTTCTTGCAGACAGGGGGTTATGGTGTTAGCAGGGGTTTATGGCTTTGAGTTTAGTGTGGGCTTTGGAAAGAACAATCATTTGCTTTTGTGGTTGCTGCATGATTTGCATTTTGTTTGACCATTCCATTCTCCTTTCATGCAGTATGGCTTAAGTGACAAAAAGTTGCTTTTTAATCAGTCTTGTTAAATATGCGGCAGAACACAACTGTACTGTGTTCATATGCATTTTGAAAAACCCTGTCTTTATCCTGGTATAAATCTACAACAGTTTTAAGTGCTGTCTTGGCTATAGTCCAGTGTTTCTGGGAATAGCATTTGACCATATCTTAAGAGTAGCAGTAGGTAGTTTAGTGTACTCTGTCACCTTTCACTAGCACCTAAAATAAAGTTCAGGCTAAGGGTGGGAATGTCAGGAGAAATATGTGAATGAAGCAGCTAACCTATTAGTGTAATGAAATAATTGTCAGATAAGAGGAGATTAAGAATATTTCTTAGTGATATGTGCTGGTAAACCACCCTGGAAATGTTGGTAATTATAAATCCTGCTTGGTGGTTATACAGCTCTTGTTCTCCCTTTCTACCCCAACAACCATTTTTTCCTTTTTAATTTTTTTTCCTGTCCAGTTGCCCCTCTTCCTTTTGCCTTTTCCTCACATTTAAAAAATGTTTGAACTTGGAACTGACCTGTGTTTTCCTCATGGGAGGCAGGATCAGATGCTGGAGGGGAGAAAAAAAAAGAGAAGCAGAGAAAGAAGGACTGTATGTGGTCAAAAGTGCACCACAGGTTAAACAGAAACCTCACTGCATGAGTGGAACCAGGATGGGTTTAATAATTTCATGGCAATTGCTTATTTTATACAAGTTCCTGTGCAGACACAGCTAAAAAAGTGAGAACAATTTGTTTCCTTTAAGTTTATGATTTTTGTTTGGCATTAATTTGGAGAATAAAGGTTGGGGAAGCATGAAGAAAAAGAAGTGCAATGGGAGAAGTGTTCAGTTCCAGCATTTCAGGCTGCATTTTGTAGAAGGCTCCCTTTTAACCTTCTTACTGTAGTGGGGAATTTTAAGGAGGAATGGGATTTTTACTGCTGCTAGTCAAATTCTATCAGTAAGAGACTTTAACTTGCCCCAACAGAGAAGAGATGCTTAACAGCTGTAGGTCGTAGTACTCAAATATAACAAAAAAATATATTCAGTGCCTGTGACCACCTTAATACATTTTTATGTATATAAAATATATACATATCTATATACAATATATTTTTATGAATTAAAAAGCTACTCTTTTCTTTTGTAGTTCACCTTGATCATCACCAGAACAAACTCCACAAGAGATGGTAAGAGGTCTTCATGGGTTTCTATGGGATAGCTTAGTCACATTTTATATATAAAATGCATATAAACACTTTTATTGAACTGTGAGTGCAGACATGTAAAAATTAGATGTAAAAGTCACTAAATTGCTTTGAAAATAGAGTTCAGATTACAACAATGAGTGATTTGTCTATTCCTGGGAAGACTCCAGAGAAATAACAGGAGAATAACAGAGGACTCTGATCATTTGCCTTAGATTTATAGCTTTTGTTTCCTTGAGGAAATCTCTTATTTCCATTTATTCCACAGCTGAAAAAGCACAGACACAGAATTAAGTGAGACTAAAAGTGTTCCTTTCCCTTTTCCACCCAAATGTTAAACTTTTCTGTAATTTATTTTTTAACAGATGTATTTTTAAAATTCAAATGTAAGAGTGGTTTTCAAGGGTTGCTTTCAACAAAAAAACCCTCACAAAAAGTAGTTGGACAAGCACCAGCATCACAGTTCTGTCTGTATGAACTGGCTTTTTGTCTTCCTTTCCCCTAATTTAACAACTGGAGCTAGTCAGCCAGACAAATCAACCAACTTGATTCCAGAGCTTTCAGTAAAGTCATCAAGTTCCTTTTTAGAAACATTTTATGAGAACTGGAGATAATTTTTGAGCTTTAAAAGAATGTATTGTCTTTTTTGCAGATATATAGAATGTAGGAGATACCTGCTTTTGTCAGGCTTCATGGTCTTTCAAAACTGGATTTTAAAGTATTTTAATATTTAAAGGAAAAAAATAGTCAAAATGTTTTAAAAGTCACTTGTTCATGTATCAGATTTGATAATTTGACATTTTCATCTGTCTGCTGAAGGATGAGGAGTCAGTATGACATTCTTAAGCAAAGGGAAACAGTAAATAAAACATTGTTCATCCTAGCTGTTAGGTAGTTGGATGATTAAGGATGAAGAAATTCCATATGGAAGGCAGATGCTTTCCTTCCACCCACTCATCTTGGGAATGATGCATTTTGGGAACTCCAAATGCATGATCTTGTAGCAGTGCAGTGTTAGACCAAGGGGAGAATGGCAGTGAAGTTTCATCTCCATGAATTCTTTCTTTTCAGGAAAGATACGTTGTCTGCACTTCTAAATTGCACAGCTGAGCTACACAACCCTTCACAAATAGGCTGCAGTTTTTAATCAGGAATACCTTAAGGAATGCAAGTTTGTGGTGGTTTTCTTTATGTACTCTTTTAGCTGAAGATACTTTGTTTATGAGAGCACTTAGCAATGACCTTAAAAAGATGTAGCATTGATCTCTTATGGAATAATGGGATCAATTTTCCAGAAAGAAAGGCAGCATGAGGGTTGCAATTATTATTCCAAACTCACTAGCGTTTGCTTTATTGTCTGGGAACGAGAAAGTGAAAACAAATGTAAGTAAACGAAATGAACCTCTCTGGATAGTGTTAAATGGAAAGTATTTTTTAGGTTTGATTTTTCTGTTTTGCCTTGGAATTTCTTTTCCTCACAGAACCATTCTTTTAGGTGGACCAAATGGTGTCAGTGCAGATCAAGAAAACAGGCTTAAAGATTTTTGTCCTGTATGTCCTTAAAAGAAAAAAATAAAGAAACCACTTTAATAAAGGACTGTAAATGTCACATTCATCTCTGAAAACGTCAGCTAGTTTTGCCATAGTTTCAAGTGTTTGCCAGAATGTGGCTTAATTAAAATGTTCCTATTTAAAATAGAGGCATTTTGTTTTCCTCCAGAAAACAATATTTCCTCCAGAAGAAAATATTTTCTATTGTTTTCCTCCAGAAAACAATATTTCCTCCAGAAAAAAATATTTTCTATGGAAATTAAGACATGAGGGAAAGGGAGAAAATATTTTCTATTTAGTTTACTTGTTCTAGATTCTAGTCTCCTTTATGGTTGTTTTTTTTTAAGATCCTCTATTATCCTGCTTTCTGAGAGTTGGATGAGGGGGGAGATGAAATGGCTTGTATGAAGGGAGCTTAAGGCTGCAGGGACTATGGGGCTTTGTAGTTGCTGGTGAAATCTCAACAGCATGAAACTTCTTTAAGGAAAACTAAGATTAGCTGGAAGACAGGAGAAGGTGTGTTACACTATGTTTCTTTCTATAGAACTGGTTTTCTCTGTACTTTATCAGTGGCACTTTATTGCCTCTTTTCATGTTTTGGTGGGTGATGGATACAAAAGGGAGATTTACTGGCAGCTTACATTTGGCTAAATACAGTCTTGTTTTTGATTGTGGCCATGGTGGATATATTAACTTGTCTGAATTGCTGTTTGACCTTTTCTGAGAAACTTTGGCAGGCAGATGGAGGAAATACATTACTGGAGGAAATATGTTACTGGATAAAATGAATGCATTTATTTAATGCAGAGGAATTGTAATCTCTTGTGTTTTCTGTCTCTGGATTTGGAAATCAGGTGTAGGTTATCATATCTACACCTTGGAATTACTCAGTTCTTACAACTCTTGTGACTGTCTAAGGAATTGTGGATTATATCCACACAGCATATTTTCTAAAAAGAAATAATTCCCGCTGTAGTAGCATGAACACTTGGAAAATACCTTCTGGACACTACAACTTCTCTGTTTCTAGTTCTTCAGTGATGGTTGTGCTGATGCCAAAAGAGTGTCTTGTAGGAGTAATGAGGTGTGGTGCAAGTGCACTGTGCTCATACATGTTTTTTAAATCTCTGTGTTCTATCATAGCTAAAGGGTGACTGAAGATTAAAAGGCAGCATCGTGCTTGGATTTAGTTGCTCCCCTCAGTTGCTCTTCATTTCTCCCTCACTTTATACCTTCTTTCTGGGGAGGGGATCATTAGTGCTGTGGTGTGTGGTTGATTTTTTTGTGTTCTTTCCCTCTCCCCACGTGTTTTGGCCACAGGCAGACACGGAGCCGTGGTACTCGCAGAAGGTGTACGCGAGGTACTGGAGGCACTATGACTTAGCCATGCGCTGGATGCGCAGGCACCAGAAAGCCTACAGGAAAGCCATGGAGTCCTTCTATCACGTGCCGTGGCATCCGTGGCATCCCACTGCAGCCTCTCCAAGCAGCCACTACTCAGATTGGGATGGGAATGATCTCCCACATATCCAAAACTATTCTTCCAGCTGTAGACCAGATGTCAGAGTTCCGTATCATGGGGGTGCTCAGCAGTACGCAGGTGCCTACCAGGAGAGGGAGGATGCTGATGAGGAGTCCGAAGTGGAAGAGGATGCTGAAATGGAGGAAGACTCTGAGTCTGAAGGGGAGATAGAATATGACTTGAGTAACATGGAGATCACAGAGGAGCTTCGCCAGTTCTTTGCAGAGACAGAGAGGCACCGAGAAGAGCTGCGTAAGTCTGTGCTTCTTCTGTATTTTGTGGTATTTTCTGGCCATAACATTGAGTGCTGGATGGCTTCAATATTTACAGGTTTTGTAAGAATTCACAGAAATAGGCACTGCAAGTGAGCAAGCCAAGTGACTGAAATAGGCAGAACTGATGGGTGCACTTAAGTACCACTCATTAGAAATAAGTTTCAGAAAATGTTTGAAAGTTTTTGGTGAGGGAGAGAGAAAAAATTGTGACTGCAAAGAGGAGAACAACACTTTTGTCCAGAAGACAGTATGAATCTTCACTGCTGAGGAAAAAAGCTCCAGAGTTTTTATGGTTAAGTCCAGTTAATGTGCTATATGTCTGATGGGGAAACCCACAGGAAATGCTTGCATACATCACTGAACCCTAAAGTAAGCCTCAATGTATTTTATAACATGGAGCAGCCATTTTGTTTGTTATTCTTTGGCTGACCTGACAGTAAAATTTCATGACCCTTTTCTTCTCCCCATGCATCTTCTTCATTTTGTACTTACTATACCACAAGTTTCTCTTTGTTGTGCATATTGATCTGGACCCAAGTCCTTTGGTAGGGAATGTAAGCCAGAGTCTTAAGATTTTTTCTCAGGTGTTGATCCTCAGAGGTATTGGTCATCTTTGTTTCGTGAAATCCTTAAAAGAGTAAAGGGTTATTCTGTACTTTATTGACACTTTACTCATATACAGATGTTGCAGAAAAATGTATCTGTTTTAAGAAAGCAGAATGATAAAAATAACTTTTCTCACATGACTCTAGTAGAAAATACACATATGAATGTTTAATAGAGCTTTCTCTGCTTCTCTGAAAGACGAAGTGTTCTAAAAACATATAATAAAGGCAATGATTGGAAGGGAAAGGAAAAGTGGTTTAAGTTCTTTGATCAGCAGATATCAGAGGGTGAGCTGAAACAACTCAGCATAATTTCACACTTCTCATCAGTGTGATGCACAGTTGATCCAGTTAGCAGTGGAAGGTGAGTTAGGGAGCTCTGTGGCAGGGCCTGACATGAATCCCTTTCTTATCGTGCTTTTGCAGAATCGGCGTGGTGTTCTACGTTGAAATGTTCCTTTGATGAGGTACATGGTGCTTTAAGACACTGGGCTGTTTTTGGAATGCAGAACATTTTCTTTGGATTTATTTTGACTATTATGATTAGTGATGTTTAAAGATATGTGAGTGATTAAAGGTGGTATCCTGGAAATTGGGAAATCAGGACCTAGAGATGTTCTGTGTTGCAAATATCTTGTATGACCTTGGTATAGCTATTTAGTCTCTTCCTGACCCCTCGCTGGCTGCTCTTGCTAAAAATATTATTTTATTCTTTATGATGAGCCGGTGAGTTGGAAAAAGGTTGGTGACTCAGAATACAGATTTTACTTTTGTTCCTTCCACCACAGCAGTACTTAGAGCATTTTGGAATTGTTTGGTCTGTGCTGTGTAGTAACCTAGTTCTTGGTGAGTGTACCTCCATGTGTTTCAGTGGCACTATTTCAGATCTTCATGCTAATTAAAGCAGGCTCTGGTCTTTCACTACTGCGTGCCTCAGTTTCTTTAGTAGCCTCCCTGATAAAGTGAGGATAATGCTAAGTAAGCATCAGTAATTCCTCAAAGCATAAAAAGTGAGCAAGTATTTGACTTAAATGAAATTTAAGAGTGACATAGAAGTCTAGGGTGAGTGATGCTTTCTAAATGCTAATTTTGTAAGTAATTAAAAACACAGTATGATCTTATTTGGAAATAATTTTTTCTTGCATGGTGAGGGAAAAGGAAAATAGAAGAATTTTTTTATTCTGTTAAAGTTTCTCTAAGCAGCAGGAGGAGGGGAAAATCATTGCTTCTCTGATGGTGTGGAAATGAGCTGGTATGGAGACCGTGTTGAAGGCAGTAGTACTCTACTTTAAGAGGTAGTTTTATTAATTTTCCTGATTGCTGTTTATGAACAAAATTAAATTTAGAGGTTCATTAAGCTGTGATCCATAATGATGCTATATCGTGTTATATCTTTCATACTGTGTTTAACAGTTGTCATTCTGTATTGATGCTTGAGAAGATTGAGATCATGCATCCACGAAAGAAACCCTCAGTTACTTGAGTATTTTCTCTTTAATGCCTTTTCCTTTTAATCCCAAACTGCATGTCCTTAGGAGCAGATTTATAGAGAAACTTGGGTAGCATAAACCTCAGTAATGCCTGAAATTTACACCTCCACGTCTGAAAGAGACATTTGTAAGGGTGAGGCAAGAGTTTTACATAGCCTTTAAAGCAAATGAGATTGGGTGTGCCACGGTGGAATACCAACAGGGACCTTGGTGATCAGTTAAAGCCAGTGGTTAGGGAACATTAAGGGGAAGACTTGTGTCTCATGTTTTCTTCCTCTGGCATCAGTAAGGGGCTTCGGGTGGAATTTACAGCCTCTGAGCCCTGCACCTTGGTATTCACTTGGGAGAAGACACACAGCTTGCTCTCCTTCTAAAAGCAGAGTTTGCAAGAGTTAGATACACACTTATGGGCAACTTAATGAAGTGGGAGTCACAAGGGAGCAGAGCATCAATGGGGCAAATAGGAATGGGAATTTGGCACACAAAGAAGGGGATATCGATCTTTGTGAAGTATGACCTCTATTAGTTTGGTGGTTTTCTACCTGTCCAAAGTTAGGAAATACTACACTGCATTAATGCATCTATTTTGGACACGTGAGTCCAACATTAGTGAGTCTTGATTTTTCATGTGAGATACAGCTGGTTCCCACACCTGATCCACAGATGTCTCATCGGCGTGTAGAAGGATAATCAAATGGATTAAAAGGAATCCTAGTTGATGTCAGACTGTTTACTTATAATACCTGATCTAGAGCTTGCTGGACGTAAATAATCACAGACATCAGAAGATAAGGTCTTGCAAACTTTAACTGTGAAATACTTAAATAGATCTGAGATCTAGGCAGGAATGAGGTGACTCAATCCTGGAGGTCTTTTCCAACCTTAATGATTCTATGATTCTATGGCTTTGTGAAAGGCATTTGAGCCTAGATGGTGACGTACGAGCGTTAATGCTAATTGCAAAGAGAAAAACTCCACAGATAAGAAAGATGTTGTGTCATACTAGCCAAAGACGAAAACTTAAGATTTATTTCATTTCTTGGTAGCTGCCACAAACTTGAAGAACAAGCAGATTTCTAACTTCTGTAGGATTTTTGGTTTTGTTTTCTCAGTGGGCATTTGCAGTGATTGGCTGACTTGCAAAGTAAGGACTCCGAAACTGGCAAACTTGCTGCATGAGTTAACACTTCTGCAGTGATACAGTTCACAAACAGCCTCTTTTAAAACAATCTTTCTTTGTCTTTGAAGTCACATCAATTTCTTACTAGTTTTTATATTTGTATCATGTGTTGTAGTCAATTACATGTTTCTGGAATGCCCAGAAGTAATTATGAGCAAAGTTTTGCTGAGGCTGTGTGAACTCAGACATACTGATACACTACAAACTTATCTCATAGTTTAGATAAATGGTGCATTTGGTTAAAACCTTTACAGACAGTTTTAATTCCTCTTCATTTGTTTCTTCATATGCAATCATAATTATATAGTGATTGCCTTTTTTAGAGGGTTTTCTTGTCAGCCTAGTCTGTCATTCTGGTTCCTCATGTAGCTGGTGATCCAGGTATACTATGCATCTTGGGAATGTTTATGGTTGCATTTAAGTTTTCCCTCTGGCAGTTGAAAAGCATGAAGTTGTTTTCCTGGGTTACCATACCTGTCAGACCTAGGTATGGTAGCAGACTCTCCAGGCATCCTAGATGTAAAGGACAGAATGCAGGAAGTTGCCTTTTTACATTTGCAAGAATTAAAAGGGCAAAAATCAAGAAAGGAAGATTTACAGCCCTAACAGTTATGTAAATTGTCTAATTGCACATATTTATTACACTTTTAAAATTAGCCTTTGAAACGTATAGTTTGTCCTTATACAATTTTTCTTTGTTTCCTTTTGCATATAAGAGAAAATCACTGCTATAATTGAGTGAGTACAGCATTGCAAGTACATTGAGAACCATTCTGTAGTAGTTAACAGGACACAGTCAGGATCCTTTATTTAAGAACAAAGAAAAGCAAGGGAAAGTACCATCATGTCAGTTCATTACCAAAGGATAATAGTCTGTCATTTGTTAATGCTCTGACTAGTTTTTTCCATCAAAGCCTCTGTTTGTATTGCCCACACATAGCCTCCAGCTTTTCCCAAAAATAATGTCTCAACTTAAATTTTTTATGCTAGATGGAAAATATTTTTTTTTAGAAATGAACGGAAATGGTGAATGAAGATGTCTGTTTCAAAACTGTAATCTGTAGGCTTTTCCCCTCAGGTTTCTTTTTTCTCTGAAAGATGATAGTTGCCACTGCCTCTTCTGTAAAGAGGAAGTAATGGAATTTTCCATGTTTTGTAACTTGTTTGAATCATACCAGATCCATGAAGCTTTTGGCTTTGTTTAAGGCCTGCATGCCTCTTGGAAAATAGACTTTGATTCAGGGTTTTTGTCACCATGTTTTCCTTCTTTCTTTCATTTTTGGTAAATGCTTTTCCCTGTTTTTTATCTGCCTTTTCTTTCATAAGACTGTAGCTCAAATTCTTGGAACTGCAGACTCCCTACCATTTCTTTTTCTTTCTTCTTCCTTACCCTAAACTGTCCAAGCAGTGTGGATGGTGAACTTATAAATATCTGCTCAACTTCCCTGTCTTTAACAGCCTTTGTTGACAAACTTTTTGACAAACCAAAAAGCCTTGTTTGGCATGAACTTTAGCCACAGTCTGTAGAAGCTGAGGTGCTGAAGCTTCTGAGAAATATCTGTGAAATAAGAGCGCTCTCTGCAATAAGTGTGGGTGCTTGAGAGATGCTTTTGAAACATGTTATTTTGTGAACTGAAGAAGAAATGTGAAAGTTACTCCTTTTGTACCACATCTCTGAACCTGATGATGGAACCTTTTGTTGTGTAGCAGCAGAATATTCTCAAGTGCACACACTGTGTCCAGCATAGAGGGAATTTGGTACTGGAAGCCAACAATTGAGAAAATGCCTCCTTACTAGAGAAACAAGGAAAAGTGCCACAATTTTCACTGCTTTAATATTGAAAACTAATCTCTACTTGCAAAATTAGAGAATCTGGAGAGCAAGAGTTGGGCATTGTTTTACATCTGTTTCATGACAGACAAGGTTATCTTTATATACAGCGTATCAATTTTTAAAATACTGTCAAGAAAATGTCATTGGATCCTGTGCTAGAGACAGAATTTTAGCTTAGGAGAATGTATATCTTTGCTCTGTGAACCTATGGCTTGCTGCTGCAGGAAGTAATGGAAGAGAGACATTGGAAAGCTCAGGGTACTGAGGAAACTGATCTGTGTGCTCTGGAGAGTTGCAGAGGAGTTAATACATGTACCTGGAAATTATATATAAAGTCTTTCTTATTTGTATGTGCCTCAGGCTGAGCCCGTTTGACAGTGTTGGCAACCCCTGAAAGTACACAAGAGCAAAGCTAGGCTTCTTGTTTTCTGCTAAGGGATGCCACAGGCTTCAGCTCCGAGGTGGCATCTGGGGCTTCTGTGGCCCAGGGTGCAGCCTGGAGAGTTGGGCGGAGCTGGCACCTGGAGTGCCAGTTCCCTATCTGCCAGTGGCTGTACAGATCTTAGTTTTTTCTAAGCATGCTGTGGAGTTACTGGTATGTGAGTTACAGCAGATTGATAGCTGGGAGTGTGGGAAAAGAAGCTCATGTGGTTCATTGTGGCTGTAGTGTAGATGTTGCTTTAAGAGGAATGCCAAGATGTTGAACACCTCTACTTCCTCTTATATTTGATGGAAATGAAGAATGCTGTCTTAATATGAACATACGTATTAAACTTCAGAAACCTGTGTTTGAAATTGTCATCCTTTATTTGTCTGCCTGATGTGTTCCTCTTACTGTAGTGAGACAGTGCATACGCTAGGGGGCTTGTTGAGAGGTTCAGTTTGTTCATCTTTATAAGGGATTTTGAGGACCTCAGCAGAAAGAGGACCTCAGAAGAAAGCAAAAGCCTCAAGTGCTAGCATAATGAACAATATGATCTAAGTGTTTTTTATAGACCTTTTGCTTAACAGTTAACTTAGATGTCATTCCTGGGACCAAAATGCATCTTGTTGACAACATCTTGGCTGAACAAATACAGAATTTGAGTTACTCTTTCTCCCAGGAAGCTATTATCCCTAAGTTATTCATGACTCAGTAAGAGAAGTCTGGTAGTCTTGTATTGCTGCTGCCCTAGTAAATCAGTAATGCAGGAAAATTCCTTCTGACTAGACTTGTCTCGAGGACACGGGAATAACAACAGGAGAGACAGGTCATTGCTCCTCTCAGCTGCTCTGTCCCTCACCATCTGAGATCCATTTGATACCTGTTTCTTGGTAGTTGCTGGTTGCAGAAGGATCCCATGGGAACCGGTCAGTAGCTTGCTCTGGATCAGCCACTGGAATGTTCTCTTTACAAAGAAAATACGTGTGGTACTTCAGTTCTAGATCACAGAGAGTGTCAGCACCCGTTTTGTGTCCATGGGATTTCCAAGGCTTGAAGGTATTGCTGGGACATACTTGGGCTCTGCAAAGTTTTGGCAAAGAGCTAACCGGTGGGCCCCAGGGCTGAGACCATATGTGCAACAAGGAATCCTTCCCCAGTCTTGTTGTAAGAGGAAAAATTCCTTTCAGAATGCTGTTATGGAAGATTGCTTCATGTGGGAACGGTTTGGTGTGGGAAGATGCAGACACTCCTTACACTCAGAACTGGTGCTGGTAATTTTTTGAAGGCAGGGGTGCCTGCTTTGTTATTCCATTAGCATCTGCAGCTGCTCTGAGTGGCTCCTCTAGTCTCCTCTTCATTCTTTGTCCTTGCAGGGAAGGTTGTTGAAGCAGCTGCAGATGCTGTGGAAAAGAGCAGGTGAGACCATGCTGACAGACACAGCTCTAGGGAAAAGTGGCATAAAAGCATCTCTGTGCTAATCACTCAGCTTGGGCAGTCTGTCTTCACAGTTTATGCACTTTTCCCTAAGATTCCTTGATTACTGGTTCCATCTGGGTGCCACATGCAGCATTTCTGGATCTCTAAATGATCTTAGGAAAGAGCTGTGTCTCAGTTCTCTGCTGCTAAATTTGGATTCATCTGCCTTTAGTGTGATACTTTCAACATTGTGGACTATGAAGTAAGTGTTTTCTAACACAACCTATTGTATCTACTGGGGGAGCTTTTGTTGTAGAAAGAATGTTTAAAGTTTCAGGGTGTTCAGCACTGGAGTAATAGTGAAAAGCAAATGCCAGAGAGCAAGGTAGAAATTGATGTGATGATGATGTCTTCTTTCTACCCTCATGACATACTAAATCTGTTCAGAAGCTGCAACAGAGCATGGCAGCAAAATACCTCGAGTGTAACATATTTTAGGGGTCTCTGTTATAAAGCAAATCCCCTATACAGGCAGATTTGCTTGGAGACACGTAATTTACCCTGGCTAATTTTAATGGGGTGTTGTTAATACCAAGACTTGAGAGGCACCATTTGCTTTTCAGCATCTCTCACCATGCCTCAGTTTTATCTGAAGCATCCAGATGGAGTTCACGTCCTTTGTCATTAGGGAAAGGTGGGTGCTGGTGTGGCAGAAACTGACAGTTCAGAGACTTCCATTGGCCTGGGTCTTTTCAAAACTCATTTCCTTGGATGCTAAAAATTAAGTGAGAGAGGCAGTCAGAGTTTGTTAGGCCACCCATCTCAGACTTGGGTGGCCTGTACAGACTTGAGTCACAGCCTAGGGTGTGCCAGTTGTGACTAGATCCAGAAAAGCTTTCAACATAGGTAGAAGTCAGGAGCAAATATCCCAAATAATAGTCTTTGTTTCCCACGTATGCCTTCCAGGAAGAAAAAAGCTAGTCATTTACACCCAAAGGATGATGCATCTTAAACCCTAAGGGTACAAGGGAACATTGTCCTTCTTGTCTTTTCCAGTAATAGGGTTGAGCACCTACGCCACCATGTGACATCATCTGCTGTGAAGCTCATTCCAAGGAATCCAGAACACCTCCTGCTCTAGGAATTTGTGTCCATTTTCTGTTTATTTAGACCTTTAGTACAGGGGTGATAGCACTTCCCTGTTGCTCAGAGAAATAGAGAAGGTTGATATGGCAACATACTGAGAAACACTTGTGCTGTAGCCCTATGAACTACCCAGTAAAGAGCAGTCCAGCTGTTCATCAGTGCTACAATTATTACAATTGTTGCTGGCCTCCAAATATGGGACTATTGGAATTTCCCACAATATTTTCAAGGACACGTGTCTGAATTTGTCAGATCACTGCTCTGGTACACTGAAATCATGGAGGTAAAGTAAAAAAATGAAGGCTAAATATTAAATGAGTATTTTTACTGAAGTAAATAACATGGTGTTACACCATTGAGTGTTATTGTTCACATTTAGCTCAATAAGAATCTCCTGGGTTTAATTTCATTTGTAGTTGCTGAAGTGATTGTTGCTCTAAAAGTCAGTTCTGTATTCACAGAAATTGTAGAAATTTTGCCAAGGAATGTAGGTCTCCAAAAAGTGTGCTGGGCCTCAACTTTTCTGTGGTTGTTCAGATGCTGAAACTAATGCTGCTGTTCTCACTTTGTATAAGCCTTGCAGAATACCTTGATTTCTAGATGGTCTGCAGTTTCTGATGTAGTTGCTGAACAGAGCATTGGCAGAATCACTCTGAAATTCATCAGTTGTCATTGCCTTGGGATTTTTGGCCACTGGTAAATGTAGAAGTGTCCAGACTGTGAAGATTGCGTCATGTGCAACATGCTGATGGAGGAGGTGTTGAGGTGGTAGATTGCAGAGCAGCTGGCTGGCTTTGGAGAAGCATCTGCATTTTTCTTATCTCTCCATTTCTCACTAGGTGATGCTGGTGACGTGCAGAGATTTGTATTCTCTGCTTTTGCATCCTTCCCTTGGCATTAGGTACTGACCTCTGTCATGAGCAGGCTGTCAGACTAGATGGGCTTTACTCTGGTGGCTCTCCATGTAAAGTCTTCATCAAGTCACTGAAATATTTCATGTGTGAATTACCCCGTTGAAGCAACAGAGAGGAAACAGGAAGCTCCCAAGTGCTAAGTACAACTTAAATTTCTGACAAGTGGGATGCCAGCTGTCGCTCTAAAAAAAAGTGCTCAGATTTGTGCTCCAGCACCAAACCCTGGAACTACTTTTGCAGTCAAACGTTCCCATTTTGTGGAAGGTACAATAGATGCACATCTGCAGGCGTCTTCTGGCATATGTCCCCAATGTTTTTTGTTGTGTTTTAATACTGGGCATAGCAGTTACCCTCATGGGTTCAAGTTTATTTAATTTAATTTACTAGAGTGCTGAAGTGAGCAATGAGAAATTCACAAGGTCAGAGGTCAACTTACATTTCCAAAGTTACCCTTCAACCTTTCCTTCCAAAAATTGTGGTATGTTTCACCAATTCCTTTAGTTTGACCCTTTTTCCAGATGTCTCTTTCCAGACGCTTGGTCAGGCAGTGCACGTAGTTTACTAGCAGCATGGAGAAAATGCGTATTTACTTGCTGAAATTAATTTTCTCTGGATTAGACCTTGTTATTTAATTCTGCATGTCATACTGAATACTGAATTTTGGACCTGCCAGTTAACTGAAAGGTCAATTCATAGCCTGACTATACTTCCTCCCAGAAAATCAGCAACATGGCTGCAGGTTGCTCTCCAAAAAAATGTTTTCAAGTGTTTTTGATAAAGTAGCTTTCTCATATCAAGCAATAAACCAAGCTCGAATTCAGCACTGTAGTGTGTCTGGAGTCAAGAAAGAAATTTCAGTGTGAAGTTCAAATGTGTGAGTTTGATCTAGAAGACTGACACAGGCTACTTCCTTTCTTTTTTTCCTGGAAGCACCAAACCCAGTTTTATTTAGCTGTCTAGTGGCTCAGTGCATCGTGAAACATGTTCTTCCAAGTGCATGTGTTTAATTTCTGTTCAGGGCACACATAAAAACCTATTGTGAAACTCATGTTTCTTCAGTGTTCTGGTTTGGTTTTAAAGTAGCACTTTTAAATTTTAACATTTCCGTGTTTGGTCTCCTCAGTCTGTGCCATACATGTATGTGAAGACATAGTTATATATAGATTTAAGTAATCCTTCTGTTTACTCTAGCAGTGTTGTCTTTGTCTGGTGTCAGCATTGTTGCCATCAGTGACAGATTGGAGTTGTTTTGGGGGATGGGAATGCAGAGTCAGCTGGTCTGTATTTAATCTTATTGAAGTAGACTTGATCCTTACTAGAGGCAGCTGCCAGTGCCTGATTCTGTTCTAATTTCTTAGCAGTGGTCGTTCAGCAACTTCCTATGAGTTTAATTCTGTCAGATGGCACCAGGGTACAGACACCTTGGTGCCTCTGGGGTGCTACAGACTCCTGATTGCACAGGGCTCACCTCTGTTGTCTAGCCTTCATCAACAAATCCCTGATTGTGAATTACATTTAGAGCAATCAAATCTCTAGAGCAGGCTTTCACTAGAAGTTCCATTGACTAGCTGGTTGTTTTGCGTTCATGGGGTTTAATTGTTTCCGTGCATTTTCTGGTTGGGCTAAAAACGCTCCTTTTTAGGGGTTTCATTGTGGAAGGTAATAGAAGAAAATAAAAGAAAGGTGATTTGATGTTTAGCTGGGCAGTAACCAGTGTAGCCTAGTGCTAATGTAAACATGGACATGAAGGCTTATACTGTTTCTGTGTAGGATCCTTGGCAGTTTGTTTTGGAGACCACAGAACAATCCTTGGTTTTTAATCCTACTTCTAAAACAGAAATTGACTTCTTTGTTCTCCAGTTAGCTGTATAACTTCGTGCCAGTTGCTTAACCCAAATAACAAAATAATGTGAGATAATTAATTCTTTAAAGTGTTAGACTAATTTTACTGATTATTTACAGCGAGGCATGTGGTTAATTAACTTGAGAGTGACACATACCATTAAGTACCAAACCTGAAAGTGGCACACCTTAGTTCTAATCTTACTTCCTTGGTTTTTATTAATTTTTAGTTCAAAGTTAGTTTTTCTCCACTTGCTGCCTTGGTAAGTAGTTTTGCCCTGTTTCTACAGAGCTGTCCTTTTCAAACTGTGTAGAAAAATTGGATTACAGTGAAAGAGAAGGTATTGGAGTAAATCAGATGTGCAAAATCTGTTCGTTGTCTGTTTAGACAGCCTGTTGCAACTGTGTCTGAGGGAGTGCACTCGCTCACCTGAGATTATTTCCTGCTCTTAGCAATAGGTTTCAGTGGGGCTGTGCTTCGGTAAACACATCTTGGTGCCAAAGCCAACCTAAGTAATTCTTCTTCCTAGACATTCACACCTGCTCTGGTGTTTCCAGGGCACTGAACTGTACTAGAACTAAATATAATGTGTTGAGGTTTTGTTTGTTTGAGGGGGTTGTTTGTTTTTTGTAGGATTCTTTGTGTTGTCCCTTAGACAATTGTAGCATCATCCATGAGGGGCCCGGGAGCTGGAGCACGCAGCTAAGGGAGAAGGAAAGCAGAAATTACATAAGCTGGTTTTGTAGCTGAGGAAGGAAAAATATCTATGGAACCATGGTTTCAGGCTGCCACAAGCTTGGCAAGGAATCACATCTGCTCTTACTTCAAAGCCTGTAAGGGAACGTTTTTCCTTTTCCTTGAGAATATTGCATTGCTTGTAGATATATGTGATGAAATAGTCCATTTCTTTTAACTCATTCTCTCCTCAACTAGCAGATGGAAACTTTGTCAGTTAGATATTTGGGGTTTTAATATCCTCAGGATTTTTGTAGTTCTCTTTCATGATTATCATGACTGGTGAAAGCTTAATGTTGCAGGCAATTACTCCCACCAAAAGTAATTTTTATTCCAAATGAGTGTTTTCCAGTCAGCTACAGGATTTGATTTTTCTGTATGGATGAGGCTGCTTGCATAGTAAGATAGGACCTAGCTGTCCTTGGAGATCAGACTTCTGTTAAAAATGGGAAGGGGAAAGTTGCGTGGTGTTATTGGGAATCCCTTTGTCACATCTTTTGAAGCACAAAGTTTTAAGTTTAAGAAGGAGTTTTAAAAGTCTATTTTCCCCAAGCAGGCTAACAGCTAGAACTAGGCTGCTCATTTTGCTATAAAATCATCATTCTCTTTCAGTATGTTTCCATAATTTCAGTCAGTTACCTAGTGTTCCATAGTAACCTCCCAGCAAGCAAGACCACACTGTTTTTAGCAACCAAGAATATTTTATCTTTACAGATGTGGGGGTAAGTCACAATTGTTTGTATCTTGTAGACTCCCACTGATGGAAACTTTTTCTGCAAAACTTTGCAGTTGATAAAGAGTAGTACTTCAGATTCCAGCCCTGTGGAAATCCAGAGCTCTGCAGAGCTCTGCAGAAATTAAACTCCTTGAATATCCTGTGTACAAATCCTGATTTAAATCCCTGTTTTGGTGGAATTCCTTGAGGCAAAGATTTTGATTTTCCCCATGTTATGCCCAGTTTGTGCAAGTATGGGCACAGTAAAATGGTCTGATTCTATCACATTAAAAAAACTCTTATGTGGGTTTATGGTGAAAGTATTTAGCTTTTCAAGGAAGAAGAAGCTGGCATTTTGCATGGAGAAACCTGTGTGGGCAGAACACTTAACACAGCAGATAGGCTTGTGGGAAGTGGCATTCAAAGAGAGAACTAGGAGTTTTTAATCAGGAGTGGTGGTGGTTTTAACTGTTAGTGTGGGCTGCTCAAGATCAGCTCAGGTAGCATTTAAGATGAAAAAGCTCACAAGACGCTCATGCAGCAGTAACAGAAAATAATTAATCATTTGAAACAAGCAGACAAATATGTGAACGTACAGTATGAAATAATGGAAAATTAAAAACACATAAAGACTGGAGAAAGTACAATATTTCCTTGAAAAATAATGTGCTGACTAAGCAAGCAACTGAAAGTCAGTAATGGCATTTAACACTTGGGAGGAGCAAGCCCTTGGTCTCTTACCGTACCTACCATTGTGTGGGGCAGCACCTGGCAGGCTGCTGAGTGTGGGCACCTACAGACCTGTGGGGACGAATGTCTGTATGAGAAATGTTGTCAGATGGCATATGATCCCTGGCTGCAGTGAGCTGAGGGTTGGATGTATAAATACCGAGAGTTAAAAATGGTACAAGAAACCACACAATGCTGGCTATGAATCTTTCATTAAAAATCTGACATAGATAATTACCCTTCCTACTTCTGTCTCCTTTTAATGTTGCAAAGTCTCTCCATGGAGACTTCTTTCTAAATAAGGGAACTTATTTGGGTTTTGGTTTTGAAGCTGTTTCTTTTCCTTGGTTTGTTTTTTCCTTTTAATAAGAAGAAGATAAATTCCGGACAGGAATTTTTTTTTTTATTACTGCTTAAGCTTCTCAAAGGATATTACAAAGAAAGAAATGTAAAGTGGATCAAACTTACAAAAAGTGTGTGACATTTTCCCTTTTATAAAATAAGAGAAACAAGGCATCTGAGTTTTCAAGGACCTTTGTGGGAAATAGCTTACGTCTTAGGTCATAGTCTTGCTGAAAGTAAGTAAGGTCATTTGTGTGCATATGAAGGCCCAAATGCTATGGCCCAGTGATGGCTAATACAGTAGTTACTGTCTCCTGGTTTTGCCAGTCCCTGAGCATGGAGGTAATTGTCTGTATTTGTTCACTTTTCTTTTCAGCTAGTACACACTAGATTAAAAGCCATCCATAAAAAGTGGGAAAGGTGATGAAGGGAGAAAGAGAAATCCAAGACCTTCTTTCATAAGGCCTAGAATTACTAATTATGGCCCAGGAATGTAGCCTGAGTTAGGCAGATTAGCTGGTTTTGGCTGGGGTAGAGTTTATTTCCTTCACAGTGACTGGTGTGGGGCAGTGTTTCAACTCTGCACTCAACACAGGGTTGATAATACAGAAATGTTTTTGTTACTGCTGAGCAGGGCTGGCACAGAGCCAAGGCCTTTTCTGCTTTCCCTACTGCCAGGCTGGTGAGGACCTTGCTGATGCATGGGAGATTGGGAGGAGACACAGCTAGGACCGGGGATCCCAACTTAACAAAGAGGTATTCCAGACCATGTGACATCATGCTCAGTATATAAAGTGGGGGGAAGAAGAAGAAAGGCAAGGACATTTGGAGTGATGACATTTGTCTTCCCAAGTCACTGTTATGTGTGATGGAGCCCTGCTCTCCTGGACATGGCTGAACACCTGCCTACCTCGTAAAGAAAACCCCAAAAGAAAACCAGAGGAGAGCCTTCACCAGTGCTGCCTCAGCTCTCTGCCTGCAAGAATGAAAGGCAAAGAGCAAGAGCTGTGAGCAAAAGAGAGCTCTGCCTGCACAACCCTGACTTCAAAGAGACTGGCATCTGCTGGCCCCATGGTTCCATTTCCAGATCCAGCATCTTAGAGAGACATTTCCCATTATGGCACAGATAGATACAGAATGCAATAACCTTTTGGGTTACCCAGGACACTAGGTGCATGACAGATCTGGACTTCTTTTCTTCATGGTTAAAGAATTCTATTTACTGTTTTTGGAAAAAGATGCCCCAGCTGGTTTTGGCCAGGTAATGATGACTTCCCAACAGAGCTGGACTTGGTAGGAATAAGTTAATTTTGAACCGAGTTTCAAGAGATAGAAAGACCATCTTTGAAAAGAAATGGAACTGACCAACTGGGAAAATGTCAGCAATGCTTTTCCTTTGTGTGGGAACCAACCACCACTGCAGCTGCCTGCCTGCCTTGTGAACGTTTGCAAAATACTGTTCCTTGATTGGGGGAGGCTTGCCAGTAGTTGAAGATGAATACTGTAAAAGAAAACATGTTTAATTTAGTCTGTGTGAAGTGGAAGGAGGAACTACTTAGAATTGTGTAAAAATTACTTGTTTTACATTTATAACTTGGCAGCCCAATGACTTGAGAATTTGGAATGTGAAACTGATCTGAGAGTGAGCTGGGGACTTCATTGCTGCAAGCTGAGCATTAGTGTTTTGATAAACCGTGCTGTCTGCTTCATGGATGAGTATGTGTTGCTTGCTTCAGAGAAATTCTCGTTGTCTCCATAGGCTTGGGGTTATAGACAGTTTATAATTTTGTTTGTATTTCTGTTGTCAGCTTTTTGATGAAGAAGCAGTTGCACATTTAGCTCAAGTTGTACTGCTTTGTATTGTTTTTAAACTAAAACTCTGAGGCAATGGGTAGAACCCAGACTGCTGGAAATTACAGCACTTCTACTTCCCAGCCCTTGGCCCACCAAAGAAAGTTTAATGTGCATCTCAACAGGACAATACTTTCTCTGTTATCTATTCCTTATGTCTGTTCTTGGCTGGAAACACTGTTTTTGGAAAAGCAGTAGTTTACATGTCCATTTAGTTTCATGACTTCTTTCCTTGATAGTCTGTAAAAGCAAATATTGCTGCCTACTGTGAGGGTGGTGAAACACTGGAACAGGTTGCCCAGAGAAACTGTGAATGTCCTATCCCTGGCAGTGTTCAAGGCCAGACTGGATTGGGCTCTGAACAACTTAGTCTGGTGGACGTTGTCCCCTCCTGTGACAGGGGGGTTGGAATAAGTTAATCTTTAAGGTCCCTTCTAGCCCAAGCCATTCTATGATTCTGTATATGACTGTGGAGTTTGTTACAGTAGTATCTCTGCACAGATAACTGATTTGAAACTGCAACGTATTCCACACAGCTGCAGTGGTATTACCAGCAACAGCTGTCATGTTCTGTGCTCAAATTTTTGCACCAAGCCTTTGGTGCAAAAAATTGTGGGTCCCTATAGCACATCCCTGTCCTGAGCCTCTGCCTGGATTCTAGACCTGATTTATGTGTCTAAAACTCTGTAATACAATCACTCTGGGATTTTTTTTAACCAGTAGCTACGGAATAGCAGAAGTCAAGTTGGAAAGTTACAGGCAGTATATCTGGTTAGTGTAAAGTAAAACACAGAATCACCAGGTGATTCTGAGAATGGAATTTAAATTGGTATTATTATTTTGATTGTTACAATTAGGATCTACAGATTTGTGAACTACTCTGTGTTGAGAAATGGAGATTGATGCACACTAAACTGTAATCCACTCATCCATCATGAAGCTTCTGCTAGAGATCCATTTAATTTCCAAACAGAAGAATTCATTATCTATCTCCAGAGAAATTTTTTTTTCTTGAGGATCAGCATGTGCCATGAGCTATCAGACAGCATTCTAGAGCAAACAAGCGAGGAAGCAGCTGTCTCTAACATGCAGATATGGAACTAAAGAATTAAAAATTTCAATGGGCAATACAGAAGTACAAGGAATTATCTAGTGTCCCAGGAGAGCTAACAAATATGGGTCCAATTCACTGCCTTGCCAGTTTTGCTGTGTAATCTACAGTGGGAGACATTGGTTTGCCAGCATAGTCTTGTTTGGTTTTATTTGTCTAAAACTATTCAGTGCAATTTGCATGAAGTTTGTGCTTAAAAGCATGTTATGTAGTTGTGGGCAGCGTGGTGCCCCAGGAAGTTGGTTTCAGCGGGGTGCAAGGTATAGCCTGGGTGCTATACCTTGTCCTCAAAGTGCTGAGCCCTCTGTAGGCTATGTTAGTTTCTTTAATTCAGACCTTCTGGTTAAAATGGCCCGACACCAAATAAATCTGACTCTTCCAAAAACACATATGGACTCTAATGTATATTTCCTTGTGAATTCTGGCAGTGCAGCCTAATTCAGGGGTGTGCCCTTAAAGCAAAATCACAGGAATGGCTTTCTGGAATAGATTGCTTATAACTCCTCAAGCCCTTCAACAACCAATGCAAATGGTGTTTCAAATGACGGGACAAAAGCTTTCTGTGTCTGTCAGACAAAACAGATCCCAAAATTGAAGTTTCTGATCGTATAGTTTAAAATATCTGTTTTCCGTGAATGCTGTACAGGGGATAATTCCTTTAGGAAGGCTGACAGTCAGTTGGCTGCTCGGTACAGTACTTTACAGTATAAAAATAAACTGCAGATGTTTGACACAGAAATGTCAGGATATTTAACTTTGGGTTAGGGTTTGCAGATGTCATGTATGTTGTGGAAGCTAAATCTCTGCCTTAGGGTTAAAGAGGGAAAAAAGTACATGGCACCAAACACTGAGAAGCATGTCTTGTGTGTGACCAATGCATCCTGACCTGTGGACACTCTGTCCTTTTTGATGTTTAAAAAAACCCGACGGCTGTCATTAGTAGTGAACTGTGCCTGTTAGACGGTTTTGGGATGGTCGTTTGTTATTGAGGAGTTCAGCTGCTGTTCAGATTTTCTCCCTCTTGTAGAAATGTCCCCATAAGAGGGGAGTTTTGTGTAGCACTTTGATGTTTTAACTGCACACAGCATTGTTTCTTTAGTCAGAGCAGTACCCAACAAGTCGAGGTAAATTTGGGCATGCACAACCAAGTTCTTGCTTCCAATCAGGCTTACCACAGAACATTTTTGTTGACAGATTGGTCCAAATGTTTCACCTCTTGAATTGTTTGAAATCCTCTTTAAAAGACCTGATGCATGCCTTTATGTTGGTGCTGTTTTGTTTGTTTTCAAAGCAAGAGAGTAAGGCTGCCAGCTTTGAACTTTGCAAGTCTTGAGAAATTGCTGAGTTTGGACAGTTTATCTAAACATGATGCTTACAGCTGTGTTTCATTGAATGCACTTAATGGCAGACATGACAGACCCATTTGTTCATTTTCACAGAGTAGTAAGTGATTACATTTTCTCTTGGCTATCATTCAGTTAAGTTGCATTGTCCTGTGCATTATTTTCTTTCTCAGCTACTAAGTCATTATTTTGAAAGCAGCTCTCCTTTTTGTTTGGATTTTTTCAGTATGGGGAGTGGTTTGGGATTTTTTGGTTGGGTTGTTTCTGTTTTCTTGGGGGGGGGAGGGGGATTGTGCTTTGGGTTTTTGTTGTTTTGTTGTTTGAGTTTTTTTCAGGGCCATATGTATTTTGGGGAGAAATGGAGCAATGTTGATTTTTGCTTAATAGTACTTACACAGAGGTTTCCTGCAGTTTTAGGATTCAGTTCCAGGATCTTCTTCATTTCTCCCCATTTATTCCAGCCTGGCTTTATCATGATATTTAGTAGGAATTTCTCTTTATGCAAAATGAGTGCAGCTGCACCCTAGAACATGTGGATGTTTTTCCTTTTAGACCCAGAAAAAATATGAATATATAATATTTTTTTAAGTTAAAATAAAGCATGATTGGTTGATAGCCCAGTAATTTACATCTCTTGTGGTTTATTTGTGTAGGGAGGCAGCAGCAGCTGGAAGCTGAGGACCCATACGTGGAGGCTGACCAAGACCTGCACAGGAGGGTGGAGCGTTCCGTGGAGCCGCCTTCAGAAAGACCTGGGGAGAGGCGCATGGCAGAAATGAAGAAACTGTATGGTGCTGAAGCTGCCAAAATCCAGGCAATGGAGGCTGCCATGCAGCTTGTCTTTGATAGGAACTGTGACAAAAAGCAGCCCAAATACTGGCCCATTATTCCCCTTAAGCTGTGAGTACCTGGACTGTGCTCTTCATGGCACAGTGCTGTAGGGTCAGGTGCCTCAGGTTGGGCTGCTGAAAGAACAAACTGCAGATTTTGGGTTTGGGCTTTGGGGGAGAGTCTGGCAAGGACAGCATGTAATTTTTTGGCCTTTTTTTCTTTTACAGTGTCTGTCAATGATGCTCACAGTCCATTCAACCCACATACAGTTGTCAAGTAGTAATAGGAGGGACAGGAATATCAAACCTGTCTAAAATTCACTCATTTAATACCCACTTGCCTTGACCATGCATGAAAGAAACATAACAACGTCCATACCCAGAGAACTGGGAAAACTTAAAGCAATGCAGAGAAGGAAAAGACTTCACAAATTGTCTGCTCTTCATGTTTAGGAATTTGAGTGATCTCTTTTTCTAGTCTTATTTAACATAGTAGTATTAGGATCTTGTTTCACGCAGCATAGCTTGAAGTGTTATGTCTGCTAATCTTGGATTTTTTTGAGAACCGGGAGCCCACTGGCCAAGATACAGCTTATCAAATTACCATAGCCCAGACATTGGAATTCTTTTTCAAAGGTTTAAAATAAAGCAGGAAGTTTTTCTTCCAGACTGATACTTGTCTGGCAGGAGTTTGACTCTAAAGCAACGTTATATAGAAAAATGTTTTAATGAAGGGGTGGAAGGATTGGGCAGAAGTCTGATGTGGTCCTGTCTGTTAGAAATCTGTTTAGCAGAAGAGAAACTTAAGAGGACACAGCACTATTGGAGCCACTGCCTGCGGTGATTTTTGCCATTCTAATAAAAAGCAGCAATGGGCTTGAAGGCTTGAAGCTTTAAAGAAGGCTTATTAGAGTGATAGACTGTATCTGACCAATGTATACAGAGCTGTGGAAGCCAGGTAGCCCTGTGGGCTATGTCTGTTTTAGGTGCAGTTTTCCAATGGCCAAGTGCATAGAACATGCACAAAATTTAAACATAAGGAAGTAGATGTGTATTCATCCATCTGCACAGAGATGTGCCTCTGTGTGTGCTCATCCATCTGCACTAGCTGTTTTGGTTCTGCTTCTGTCACTCTTTATTTTGGGCCAGTTGTGCTTGCCCCATACCAAGTGGAGTGAGGCACTCTGGTGCTTTGTGTAAGAGAGGCCGAACTGGCCCCTTAAAACCTGTGATTCCTTAGAAAAGGGCACCCTAAACACTTAAAAGGACTCTCTGTGAAGCTCTGCTGATAAATATCATTGTGTACTGACGGGCAGTAGTTTGTGACATTGCGGCATTTCCATTCCTGGCAACAGAGGAAGGTTGCAATTAAAATTTTAGCTTCAGTTCATGCTGATTGAGTGTCCAGAGTTTCTCTATAGCATGTGTAGTTTATAATGCACCCCGCAGTTGCTGTGCCCTCTGCAGCAGCCAGCTGCAACAAAGCAAGTCTGCAGTGCAGTTTGGAATATCTTTGCTTTCAGTAGTAGTTACTGTTCAAGTAACTATTTTACTTGAACTTTGAAATTCAAAGCAGAATTTCCATGTCAGTTCAACCTCTTTCACTTTAAATGTAATGAGATGAAGTTAAATTGAGCACTGAAATTAAAAAGCCTCCAGTTTCTAAGACTTGTTTCTGATGTGATGAATCTGAAAAACTTCAGTGAGACAGGAGAGAGAAAAGGATTATTAACAGTCCTGCATTTGTTGTCACTCTTGTTTTTGGCAGGTTTTGTCAAAAATTCAGTGTTTTGTTTGAGTTTCCTTCCATTGACCAAATAAATTTTCTTCTTAACACCTTGTAATTTACTTTTATTTTTTTATATAAACAAACTTCCATGCTTAGAACACTTCAGTTCTTAGATGGTAAAGCTTTCTTTTAGCTGCTGTATTGTTTAAGGAAGATTGAACTTAGAGCAGGAGTGGTTCTAACATATGGAGAAGCACGAGGAGTGTTGACAGGACTTTCACAGCAATGTCAGGCAATACCACACATGTATGGTGTGGTGCAAAATGAATGGGAGGGTTGCTGTATCCACTGGGGGAAAGCCCTGTCGCAGATTAACATGCACAAATTTCTCTGTTCCTATTTGAAATGTTCCCAGTGTGGTGATGGTGTTTTCCCTGTGCAGTTCAGTTCAGAAAAAAAAGGAAGAATGGGTAGGGTAGGACTGGGCTGTTCTTACTTTTCAACACAAGTTCCAGTTCTTGCTGTGGTTGATTCTTCATCCTACTGGTTCTGCTAGCAGAAGCAGAAATTCTGGTCTCAAAAAGTATTCGTAGAGACCTCATATAAGACAAACATTGAATTCCTTTCCTACTTCACATGAAATGTAAAATAAATTTATAAAAAGAAATATATAAAGGAAATTACCTTGCCTTTGGTTCTTTTAAGTATTTTTAAGAGGGTTTAATATGCTTAAATATGCTATGAGGTTAGAAGGAGCGAGAACTGGGTGAATTGTTCCCTAGGAACTATGTACTAACTCCTGAAAGGAGTGAATACCCTACTGCAGACTTAAAGAGTTGCTGCCAAATAATCTCATTTCAGGGGACAGGCCAGCAAAATGGGACATCTGGCCAACTACCCCCAGATGTCCTATTTTGCTGGAAATTCAGCAGAACTTGGAAATTCTGTGTTGCAGTTCTTTTACTCTATCTCCCATGTCATTTTACATTTCTGATAAATATCTCACATAAAAGCATGTGATCATGGAGAAAATGGCAGCAGCAACTCAAAAATGCCACTTCAGTCATCTGTAACATTCACCTTTCTTGCACACATGTATTAGGCTGCAGTCCTCAGTCATGGGAGCGTGTACACATTTTCTTCCCAAAGGTGCAATGTTCCTTGACTAGAATGCAGCTGTAGTGCTGCAGACTTGATTCTTTCTTCTCCAGAAGGTTGCACCTTTGCTTTCAGTTATGCCAGCTGTTGGTATAGTCCTGCCCAAAGGGAATTCTTCACTTGTTGGTGGTACTGTTTCTCATGAGCTTTTCCCAGCTCCAGTAGAAGGAATTATACCCTGAAGTCACAAGTTGTCATCCAATCAGTCTTGATTTCAAAAACTGGTTTCCTCATTTGTTACATGCAAATCAGCCTTATTATCAAGAGAAGAGTTTGTGATTGGTTGAAGATGCTTTGAAGATAGGAGAAAAATGTAATAGGTCTTTTCTACTAAAAGTATTCTTAAAAGAAATGAGAAAAAAAAACCCTTTCAAAATTGGTGTGATATAAATGTAACATAGAAATGAAGCAATGATCTGTTTCCTACTGAAAGAAAAATTGCTTACTTTTATGCGTTGGTGATGTTGTCAAGGGCTCTTGTTCTTTTAGAATTATTTCCCCATACAGCAGCTGACAGCTCAGTCTGCCTGTGTGTACAGAGAAGAGATTCAGCCCTTTTGATGAGCATCATTTTCTCAATCAACATTACGGGTAAGTATTCATCCTTTTTGACAGGGCTCTTATTAATGGCTGGCTGTGAACATCTCACACTTGGAAAAAGAGTTAATAAAAAGCAACCTGAATTTCTGTAACAGCCTTTATGAAGGATAAACATCATATAACACATACGTATTGGGTCACTTGTGTCTTTCTCTTAGTAAAAGCTTCTCATTCGTTAAATAAAATATGCTGTAAATATTGGTGTCTTCATCTCTTGTTGCACTAATAGCAGTCTAGCTCTTGGTGTAGAAATTGAGAAAAGCAAGACACAGATTCAGCTGCTTGAATTTTGAGTTTTAAGTGTGATTTTTGGCATGCTTTCAGCACATTTTGGCTGAAAGAATTAGAGAGGGGCCAAGATTATTGCCCAAAATGTGAAATACAGTCTGTCAAAAGGAAACATCCCAACTCTGTTTTCCTTCTGGTTTCTTAAAAGTGTAAGCTCCTGGAAAATGTATTATTTGATAAATAATACATTCATGCTGTAGCAAAAATGTTTTTTCATGTTTGTGTGCTAATCAATCAGCTGTCTACCCTGTCTAACCTGTTGTCTCCTGTGCTCCTGCATGAATAGTCCAAAGGACATAAATTCTTACAGGCTCTTTTCTAGGTAGAATAGCAGCCTGTAAGGGGAGTCTCAGCTGCTTCTAGAGGGTGGTTATAGCCAGAGTGTGTCCAAGGCTTCACACCTCTTCCTATATTCTCACATAGCTGGAATTGCTGAGCTGGCACACAGTGACACGTGCACATGAGCTCAGGGTGGGTAGGTGACAGACCATGACGTTGTCATTTGGGTGTTGTCTTGGAGACCTGGCTATCATAGCAGAGGAATTGCTTGGACTCAGTCCATTCTTTGGAATTGGTCATACAGGCATCAGCCTCAGCTATTAATATCAACAGGCCAGGAATGGTGTGGTCTTGCTTGGCCAAAAGTGGAGAAGGACTTGCTTCTCTTGAGCTTGCAGGGCGTAATTGAGATTCTCTGTGCATGGATTTCATTACACAGTTACAGAAGAAGTTTTTTCCTCTTTAATCATGAGTCCTTTTCTTCTAAGAAGGCAAGCAAGCAGAGTAAATGTGAACATACATAGTTTTTGAAAAGAAAATACTTTTCAGCCTAATGATGCCAATACCACTGCTGGTTCCGAAAACGACACTGAGATCTTTTGCCTGCAAAGCCTTTTGAAAAACCAAAATACCCATAACTGCTATCCCCATGACTGTTGTTTTCAGCCATACCGAAGACATATATTTGTGGGGAGGAAGGAATGAGAAAAGACGAAAGGATTGGTGGAGATTTCTTCTAAATAGAGTTACAAGTGGTCCTCCTTAACTTTTAGAGTTCGTTTTAAATAAAAGCAACAATTTCTTGACTCAGTAAGAAGTGAGGCAAAAGTCTATGAGGAGCTGTTAAAAATAAATTACACCACTGTCTTCGGATGTCTATAATCTGGACCTTACTGATAGCTGGGAAGAGGTAAAAAAATACTGTTTTATTCATGTCCCCTAGACAGCTGCCATTGGGTGTTGGCATATGAAGATAACCAGATTCCTGATCTGTTTATAGGGATGTTTAGAATCTTTCCACACCCTTCTACTGAAGATGAAGATTGAAATCCCAGTCCTGAGGTTCAGCTTTCAGCTATCTCATGCATTCTTCTTTTCTAGTTACAGCAACCCCTCCTGTGTGGTGACTCAGCTCCACCAAAGTTTACTGTCATTGAGGTCAAAAGGAGTCAAGTTGGAAGACACCTAGTGCTAAGCTGTTTAGTGTAATCCTGTTTGCTTGTTATTTGGCTCAAGATCCAGTAAACCCTTTTGGTCTAGGCTTGTACAAGTAGCCAGCATGAAAAGGTCTCTGCATTGTATTTCAGCAATTCTGATACTCGCATAGCTGTGTTACTCCCATCCCTTGCACTGGACAGGAAGAGATCTGGGTCATCACGTATGGTTTCTGCTACCTCTGGCAACAAAATCATCTCATACATTTCAGAAACTAATTAGGAAATTCCATTTCCTGTTACCTCCACATCTGCTTGTTAAGACTGCAGGGCCTGCTTCTCACTTGCAAAGTGTGATAAAATGCCAGGAATGTCACAAATTTAGGTTGTCCTTTGTCAGAGAGTTGCAAAATATGTAAATGTGGTTACAGATTACGTATCTTGGGCTTTTTTTAAATTAAGATCCTGTAATACCTTCTATCTGGACAGAAGGCCGGGACTTTAATGTTGTAACAGAAATAAATGCTTGAAGTATGTTTTTACTTAAGCAATAACTCATCAAAGGCCACATTTCTGGTCTGTAGCATATTCCATGAAGTAGCTGAGTAATAGCTGAAGGCTCCCCTTCTGCTGTCCTTTCATGAAAAGTGGTGAGGTTGAGCTAAAACTTCAGCCAGTTATGCTGCAATGCACTTGAAACACACAAGTTTTGTCGGTTTCTCCAAACAGAATAATTCTTACATGACTGCAAAATATAAATCTCAAATGGACTGCAAACCAAGAGCAGTCAAATGAGTAATAGACTGCATAATGAGAAGGTAGTAGTATTCACTACTTTTTATCCATTTTCTCTACATGTGTTGATGAATTTAGGATTTCCAGTAATGCCAGACCACACTACACTAGAGACAATAAAGTACTTTTTGAGCAAAATGTGACATTTTCATTGATACTGCTCTGCAATAGAGTTGTGTCAGCAGTGCCACGGCTGCTTTGTGGTTCTCTTTTGGTCTCACTGCCCTGGGTGTTGGGGGAAGGACAGGAAGTCCTAACTTGGCACCTCCTCAGAGAAGCCCCATATCTGAGCATGCTCATGGCAGCTGTTTTTGTCACTATATCCTGGCCCTGTGGTCCTTGTCACCTTTTTCTGCTGGCTGCTGGACTCGGACGTGCCAGCGGTACTGTCTTGCTCTGAAAGGATGCTGAGTGTGGGATATGTGTGATGACATGATGGTCCCATGGCAACAGGCTGTGATATCATCAATGCCAGATGGTGAATTCTTTCAGGGACACTTCAGAAAGAACAGCTGTGTTGTGCTATAGACAATCCTTACTCCAGAACTGCTCTATCACCACAGAAAATAGAGAAAATTGCTAAATTTTCCCTCCTTTGCTTTTTGAGCAGATCGCTCTTCAGGTCACCTACAACTCCAGTGTGAGAGCACAAACACGTATTTCCAGAATGCAAAAGTGCTTTATAGCGAACCTGTTAACACGATTAGTTATTTGCCCTTCCTGAGTGTGTTTTACTATGCAGACCTGCTTTAGAAAGATGTCCTGTACTTTCTCTGTCAACAGCAGTTAAATCTTGTTTAAAAGCAGAAAAAGAGCTGCCTTACTGTCTCTTCCCTTCAATAGCTCTTTTAGTCTAGCTGTGTTACTTGCATTTTCCAGTCTAACAAAATGAAATCTGTTTCTCTGGCATGGTTAGAGCTAAAGCTTTTTTGTGGTAAATGCATTGATAATAATTAGCAGCACTAGTGATTTCTGTTACTTTTGGAAACTGTCATTCCAGGCACAGCCTGCAGTGTGATAGTCCCCATCAGCATGACAGAATTGTTCACCTCAATCCAAGATAGAATATCCTATTGGAATAAAACATACCAACTGCTTATATTGTTGCAATTTTTTAAATACCTTGCTAAAAAACAGTAATTAAACAATTTTGTTTTGCTAGTTCAACTTCCTTCATGGCAGGCTTTTGAAGTTTGAATTTATGTAAAACCATTAAAATGCTAAAAACATTCAGCAGATTCTCAAGTACAATGCAGATTATTTTTGTTCTGGTAGGGTGCCCAAAATTATTATAATAATTGTAAAGAAAATGTGTCCAAAAATTGTGTTGTGTTTCTTGATTTTCCAATGCTATTTTGATTTCCTGGTTTCTAGGATTAAAATTTGAGACTTTTTTTAAAATCTATTTCTTAGCTGAGCAACCTTTAAAATGTTGAGTGGCTTAGCAGCCGCACTTTAAAGGCCTGAAATACCCTCTGAATGTATACTAAATGTAGGAAAAACACCTACACTTCCTTTCCCACCACTGCCACCCTCATGAAGCTACCTGGAATTAAATGAATATGCACTGTGGTGCATTTTTCTGGCCACATCCGTGACACTTTGTATCTCCAAGAATCCAACTGAACAGTTTCCTGGGCTTCTCATTCCCTCAGTTCTTTTCAGCACACCTCTCTTCCTGCTCCCTCATGTTATCTTCCACAAAGACTCCTTCCTGACTGTCTCTCCACCCCAGCACATGCTGTTCTGCAGCCTGATGATGCTCTCTCAGCTCCTGCACTCCTGTCTGCCTCACACAGGGGCAGCAAAAAACTGTTGCCTGGACACTCAGTTGCCAGCAGAGCACATCAGAAGGACTTACGGAGATGACCAGATTTTCTGGTCAGTGCCTCTGACACCACAAATGCTGAAAGCAGAGAGTACCAAGACCCTTCCCACAGCATTGCCCCTGGCCTGTCAGTGGGTAAGGGAAGATTTTTCTCTTTTCCTACCTAATAGAAAAATCTCCTCACTGCTGTGCAAATGGTGGGAATTGTGTCACTGCCAGTTTGTTTGTCTCCACTGCAGCCAATCACCCAGAACCTTTCTAAAGCTGCAGTGCAATGAACTACCACAATCCTGCTGAACACCAGGGAAAGCTTTGTAAGACTTTCCCCCTAGTGGGAGAAACAATTGCTGGATACAATGGTTGGCTGCACAATCCATCTGTTAAATTTATGTGTCTCAACAGTACATCTCAGTCAACTGCACCTCCAAGGGTAAGGAGTAACTGTAACTTGGGAGCTCAGCCATTGGGAAGACCAACCAGGCAACTGCTCTGTTACCACCCAGCAGATGAGGATGTTGCTAAGGCAGTTTCTCGAATGATTTTATCTCTTTTTTTCTCTCTTTTCAGCCCTCTTGGCCAGCAGGCATCCCGTTTTTTACTTTTCCAGCGGGCATTGGTTCAGTTTGGCTTGATCCTTCAGAGTGGGAGCAGTAGCCTATTTAGAGCTTCAAACACATAAAGACTGACTGGCTGGAACCCCAGAGAACAACCTAGCAAGAGGCTGATAAGGGCACTTAGCCAGACCATCTCTGAAACACTGTTGTTAAAAGAACCTGATATGCATGTTAAGTAAACATCAAATATGCAAAATCCAGTACATCTAACATGCAGGTAATAGCATAAGGTAATGGGCCCTATCTCCAAATAAATAATAGCACCCTCATAACCGCAGGCAGTTTCAATATTTTCTGTTCACTTTCAATGTCCTCTGGATGGGTCACACCTATAACACAATAAAACTCCCACAGGCTCCAGCAGGAACTGGATTTAGTATTAAGCCCTGGCTAAAATGAGGGAAAGAAATTTCTCTTGCACACAAACAGGCAAAAGCTCTAGAATAAGTGTGATCCAGGAAGTTATTATATAAAGACATTGATAATTTCATTTGCATATAAAATAATAGCAACAAGAACGGAAGCTAAATTATCCCATATATACAGAAACCCTGGGTGTTCAGGATTGGCTATTCATTATTCTCTTGTCATATAAAGCAATTCAGTCTGCAGCTGCATTTCTCTTACAAATCCAATTCAATCAAGAGAACCGAAACATCATTAGCAAACGCACTGATTTATCCACCAGTAAAGTGCTGATACAGGCCTCTGTTCCTGCTGCTGATAAATTTTCTGCATAGCAGTGTTGGCTCTCTCTAGGGATCTCCCATTATTCTAATGACTACAGATTTCTAACTTAACCACTGGAATTTCTCAGCCTGAAAGTCTGTAACAGTAGGGTTCAAAACCTGTGGGAGTCATAGGAAAGAAAGGACATGAGCCAAAGTACCCAGTTGCCTCAGAGATGTGTCTAGATGTAACTGCAGATAGAGCAGCACATGGTGCTCTCCCTATTTCCCTCAGTGGGTTTGCCTGCGGAGCTTTGCCTCCCTCTCTGTACCTTTCTCTGGCTCCTGCTTGGTTTGTTCCCTTAATTGCCAGCCTGCCAGGCCCATTTACCTCTGCCTCAACCTCTGTTCTCCTACAGAACTGGCAGGAAATGCTCTGATAACACCTGGTAGATGTTGTCTCCGGTTCCTCCTGCACATCATCAGCCACCAGGGCTCTGGGCAGTCACCTCCAAGCCCATCACAGCATCACCTCGTTGATACTTCATTAGCATGAGCCCTTACACACTATTTCAAGGCCTGGGCATGCACTTCTGCTTCCTTCCCAAGGTGGACTTCAAACAGTGACACTTCTAACAGTCCAATGGGTGTTAGAAGTAATGTTGTCTCTTGGGAATAATTTTACAAGCTGCAGTTTCTGTAGCTTCTTTAACGGCCTTGGGTCATTTTGTCTGGCAGGTTCTTGTGATGTTTGGTTTTCCTGTGGCCCTTTCATCTTTTAATCACAAAGAAGCTGTTTCCTTGGAATATTGGATTGCAGCATTAATGTTCTAGGCTATCTGGCAGTTACAAAACACTCATGTTCAGCTTGAACTTTATTAAAAGAAAAAAAGAAGTACAAAAAGTAAGAATCCAGATTCACCTATGACAGTATAACGTGTTTAATATAGTTTTAATAAAAAGTTTTATTACATTCCTCACTTGGAATATTATTTTTCTATTTGCTGAACATGATATCCAGGAGATCAAGAATAGAATAACAAGAGTCTTTAAAAAGTGTTATTTATTTAAAAAATACAGGCACTCCTATCTATCTTATGTATGCTATAAATAAAGGATAAAAGTATTACCAATGTAAGATACTTGACATTTTCATTTACTTTTTATCTCTCCTAATTGAAGAATGGATACGTATGGGTGACTAGTGTGTTCTGCTTTTATGTTTCAGTCATGTACTTGTGCATTTGCAAAAAATTCGCTGTCTGAAAGTAGGAGGAAAATGCTCTTGTTTAGAGTAGGTGTTTGGATTTTTTTATGAAAAAATCACCAGGTTTATTAGTCCAGGGAATGCGAAATTACATTAATCTTCCAAACTCAACATTTAATATCAAAATGTCATCTTGTTGTTTTTCAGGTTCCTCAGTTGAATTTATCAGGTTGGGCTTTCTGGGAGGGCTCTCAAGCATCTGACCAGAGTGACTTGAGCTTTTTTACTCCTGAGTGTCACATTTCTGGCAGGTCTAATGTCTTTAGCTTTCTGTGAAGTCAGAAGGAGGTGAAGCATTTCCATGATGTCAGCAGATCTGAAGCCACATCTTCCTCCCAAAACCACATCTCACAGAGCTGACGGAGGATGTTGTGTTTTAGAGCCACTTCTGTTACCTCCCAGTGAAAAACCTGTAGGGCTGTGCCAGCTCTTGTAGCTCCCACAGCCCAGGACACCCATCCTTCGGCAGCCTGTTGGCACTGTGGGCACACCAAGGATGTTACATTATTGCTGGCTAACCGAGTCTTTCGCATCTTTCCTCCAACACATCAGGTTTTTGCCACAAACCACAGCTCTGGGTATAGCCACTAGCCAGAATTGGACTGTGCAAAGCAGGAAGAGCAGTACAGAAGCAATAAAACATACTGTCTGTGGGGAGGGAAAATCCCAACACAAAACCCAAACCAGCATTTTGGAATGTCTGTTAGTAAAAAACTAAAGCTGAGTGGCCCTTTAGGAGAGAATTTAACTCAGCTTTGTGATACAGTTTAAGGCACCATTCATATTTACAGAGCAGCATTAAAACCTTCTGTAATCAGTTACGAGCTTGTACCTATTGACAGAAGTAAAAAAATGAGAACTAAAGTGAAATCAGCTGGCTGTTTCTCAGTCTCCACTGCCCAGCTAAAGCAGGAAAAGTGTTAAAATTACTCCTGCAATTTTTCTACCCAGTGTTTTGAGTTTGATTTTTCAGTTTGCAAAAAAGGCACCTGAGAATGTTCTTAAATGCTCTCTGTGCCTGCCATCAAAGGAGTTTTCTACTTTGGAAAAAGAGAGAGAGCCTTGTCTCAAAACGTACTTTGCCAGGAATTCTGTCCTGATTAGGCTGCCTTGGAGCGCTTTCTTGGGAGGTTGCCATGCTGAAGTTGTTGGATGGCAGCCATGTGTTCAACGCTCTCAAAATAAAGTCTTTTCCCTTAATTTGCAGTGCAACAGAAAACTGAGGTTAAACCTATTGATGCCACTGGAGGGTGGGGCTAACATACATATGTATGCAATTATTTTCAGAATATTGCAATGAGTGCATATGTGCTCACACAGAGGTTGCTCTGAAGTCTGAATGTTCCTTGGGTATGCATTTTGCCTCCCTCTCGTTTCTTCATTCGCAAATTATTCCACATTCAAATCTCCCCAGTGGTACTAATGAAAATGTTGGATAATCCATACATTTGAGTCAGCTCCCCCTAAAGACCCTAGGCTGGCCTCTCCAGCCCACATGATCATACCTCACAATAGGAACTTAGCAAAGCACTTCAGTAAGTGTTTATATACAAGACTTCTAGACTGAACTCATCATCTCTGATCAATCTCCAGTGAATTTTTGAGCCCAAATGTTTTAGAATGAGGTATATGGAAGAATGCCTTCATAGGATTATTGTATCATGATTCACATAGCAGGAGGTAAAACTTTTCTCTCTCTCACTAGGAGAAAGGGTTGTCAGCATTTCTACATTTCACAGGTCCATTCAGGAGGATGAAATGAGATGGGCTGCACATGAAAGGAAAGGTTGTATGCACTTGCGGTTTTTTCTGTATAACGCTCATCTGTTTTCAGATTGTTGGTGTACCCTTTCACTCGCAAGCTTTCTGCTCTATATAATGCTTTGCTGAAACCACTCATGCTTTCTCAGACCACATATTATTTCCTACATGGTTCCCTACCAGGTGTGGGTTATATATGTGCCGTGCACACAGAGAAAGGCACAGAAGCAAGTGTGTGTATCCAGAATAAAACCAGCTTATACTGTGATATAAGGTGCCCCGAGACCTGGATCTCTCAGGGACACTCACAGAATATCCATGCATGTAGAGTGAAAAATTCTCTGCTTAGGGTAAGGTCCCTTATGTAGGCCTAAGTAAAAGCAGAGGTTCCAATCGATATATTAATCCTTTGTTTCCAGTGATATCTCCTAGTTTTTTTTTGTGCCTCTAAAATCATAAAGCAACATTGTTAATTCCACAAGTGAGTTCCACAAGGGGTATATTAAATAGAGATGAGTCTATCTTTTAACACTGAAGATGTATTTAGTACTCCACAATTAACACCAAAATGGTAATCACTAATTTTCAGATAAAATTAACTGTGCTGCATTGGGAAAAAATATTCATTTTGTCAAATATATAATTATATATTTTTCAAAGCAATCACTGCTTATATTTACATATTGAGAAACAGTTGTTGGAAATGTGACCTACTTGGTAATAAGAAGCAGATTTCATTTTGAAGACTATTTATTTCTTATACTATCATACCTGAATGTTAAATTCCGGGAGAAGCATCTACATGTTGGCTAAACTGTATCAAATTACTTCTCATTTTTTATCTTTTTCTTTCTCTCTTTTTCCCCATACTAAACAGTGCCAATCATCTGAAACATTTTGTTCAGCATTTTGCTGGATGAGCTTTGCAAACAGCTCTCTGCAGTGAGGACTAAAAAGTGGTTTTGGTAGCAGCTGTTGGAGTCTAAAGTGGATCAGCTTCACAGAACAGGTACAAAAGACATAGGAGAGCATGAGTCATTCCCCTTGATCTACCTCGAGATGCTGAGAGGTGACCACACAGATACAAAGTGCACAAAGTGTACAAAGGGATCCAATTGTCACCTTACTTCTCTTTAACATCCCCGGCCTCTGTGAACAGAAGATCACATGGGAGAGAAAAACCACAGTATGCCTCAACTCTACATGGAATCACAGAAGCTCAATACAGAGAGGATGGCTGAACCCCCCTTGAGAAAGGCCTCAGAACACTCACTGCAGCTAAAACCAGGTTTTTATCACTTCTGATTTCCTTAAAGCTAAAATACATTCATGTTAACATTCAAAATGAGGCTGTTTTATGGGTCCCTGATTTTATAAGGTTTTGGAAATTTTGCAGGATTTTTCCAAAACCAGAGTAGCATTCCATACACTCACTCTAATCCTCTGGAAAGTGGCCATGACTGCTACCCAGTGACACTGCCTATGTAGTAGTCAGATGAAGGAATATCATGATTTACCATTAGCTTCACTGTTAGCAGAGGGAGCCATGGGATAGGGCCTCACATACAGCTGATGTGGGAGCTGAGAACCCACTGAAACACACAACCCATTAGCACATATTTTTATTAAACCACTGTCTTTAATGCATCAGAATGTTTAGTCAAAGCTGAAACATTAAGTGGAATCACACTGCCTTTGATTCTTGTTTTAATTGTGAAAGTTTCCTACCTAGGGCAATCTGTCTAGTTACACAGCCTGAGGAACGAGTGGGAGTGGGAAACAGAGACAAACAGGTAGCAGCAGCTATCACACCATTCCATCCACAAAAAAAAGGGATTTGTTTTAGAGCTAGGATGTTCTGCAGTGGAGAAGTGGAGAAACAGATGGAGTCTGGTAAACTAAAACAACAAAAAAAGAATTATATGCAATGAGCCTTCCCTTAATCTAGAAATCAGTTTCACCACTAATTGCTGGAAATGGTCAAATACAGTAAAATATTTCATACTGATGCCATGCCCTCAGTTAGAACTAGTTAGAACTAGTGAGACCTCTCATTCCATCTTGCCTCTTCTTGACTAATCTTGAGACTGAAGATAAATTTTCTTCTGAACATCAAATGGCCTCCTTAAAACATCTCCAGAGAGGAACATACTGCTCCAGAATAGGTTAGGAGGTAATCCAAGCATGTTGCTACAGGGACTGAAGGTGTCTCTTGAAACTCCTGGTATCATGATGTTAGTATTAGGGTAACTCTGCATTTAGAAAAATGTTTGCAGGTTGTCACCTAAACTACGGAAAAGGTTTTAAGCACCCCGTATAGACAATGACATTAATCAATGCAGAATTCTAACCTTCGCTTTCTCTTTTGTAGATCAAATCTGCAACAGTCATTTTATAATCCCTTGATAAGAGATTGTTTGGATCAGTCTGGCTTCCATCATCATTTACATCAGGCCTTTAGCCCTTCCTTACAGCTACCAGCTCTAGCACCCAAGGAGCCATTCAAATAGGGAGACTTGCTGAAATGCTGCACACTTCAGCCTTTCTCCTCTACATTGTGTGCTAGATACAAGAGCATGGACCAGAATCCAGTCATAAGCCTTTCCCAAACAGGGAAGTACCTGTTTCTCCAGACATCTTGGTTCTGAAATGAAATCCATTAGTTTCTATTCCTAGCAGAAATTTCAAGTATTCCTGTCTCCTTGACCTCAGTTGAGGTAGTCAATGTAGTTTTGCTTAAAGGAACCAAAACTTCTGTCAACTTCACTCTTCACTTACCAGAGACTTGGTACCTCTGTGAGTGAAAATCCCCACTGACTGCTGGGCCATAACCAATATTTGGACAGCTGTTCTTTGCTTTACCCTTTGGAGAGAAAAATGACCAACATTTCTGAGAATGGTAGAAAGTGAGTCCCTCCTCTCACTGCAAATGTGTTGATATGGACAACTTCTTCTGCACTCCCTTAGGAATATCTGCCTCATACTTCAGTGGAAGTGTGTAAATCCAGTCTGGACAGCACTGACCAACTTCCCTTGAGGAGCTCGTCCTATGGATTTTAGTGATGCAAAGTTACCCCTAAGTGCAAGTACAGTCAGAATTAAGGGACATTTTTCAGCTAATTCTACTATAATCAAGCAGTATGCTGTAGGAACTTCAAAGAATATAAATTTCAACTAATTTTTATTTTAGAAAAGGAAATTAACTTATACCTTCACCAGCACATAGTGCTGCACACAGTGGGATGCTCTTACCATTTGCCTCTTGTTCCTGCCATATTTCAGTGCTATTTAGTGCCACTCCAGTTAAGGGTCATGTGCTATTTCCATAATTAATCTAATTTTTCAAAGGTGCATAGCTCATCTACTTTAATTCCCAGTGGGGTCTGGAAGCAGCTTGCAAGTGATCAGCTATTACCTATGATTTTTTTTCCTGCCTTTATAAAATGGCTTACTCCATCAATCCACTTACTGCCTGTTAGAGGAGAGGCATTTACTTCCTGATCCTGCGGTGCTTGCATGGTGTTGAGCCCACAGACCTTACTGGAAAAACATATATGTTCATTAATCAATGCAAAAGCCTCAGATCATTTTGGCCCAGGAGACTGTGATTTTTATGTTAATGGAAAAGAAACCACACATTAACAGTGCAACTTTAATAACGAGCGCACACACTATTTTGGGAGCAGGGGCCTGAATTTCCGAAGTACCAACTAATTTCCCTAAAAATTAGCGTTCACACTTCTGTCACTCTTTTGCCTTTGAACATTATTAATATGTTCTTAAGCAATCGATCTCAATTTGAGGTGAAAAATATAGTTACATAATTGAATAGATTAATGTGTTAATGATCATAGGAGGAAATGAAATATATCCTTACACTGCACATAAGTAACAGAAAATCAGTGTATTATTATTGTGGCAAAGACAAAGGAAATGCATGCCAAGTACCCAGTTAATGTAAATCAGCCCAATCTGATTGATATTAGTCACTGCAGATGCACTTATTCTGTCTAAAGCACTGGCCTTTGCAACTGAAACAATCAAATTGCTCTAATGGTAAAAGTCGATTTCAGGAAATCAACTAATCTGAAAGAGCTGAATTTGCCACTGTCTTCCGTACCTATCTTCAGTGTCTGTGAAGGATCACTCCTGTGTTATTTTTACCTCCAACATGTCTAGGTATGGGCTACTGGTAATCTCCTAAGAGAGAAGCCACCCATATGCCCCCGAACTACCTAGTCTGTCACCTCCAAGGTCCCGTTCCCCGAATTTTCCCAAAGCCAAGACACATTCCTGCCGGTGCTCAAAGAATGACGAAGTCCGTGCGAGCATCGTCGTGTGGCTGGAACGCCGCTCAAGTGGCAGCTCCCGCAGTGCTGCGTGACGCTGGAAAGCGGCAAGAGACGCTTCGGAAGGGGCTGTGAAGATAAGAATCACACTGCTGAGCACGGGTATGGACAGCAGGGAATGAAATGATGTTTGAGCACACAGTGCCCTTGCCATTGTCACAGAGAAACATTAAGGGGCAGGTGCTTCTGAAGGTCAAGGATGCCCGCAGCTCAGGTTCCCAAGGTTTCCCCGGCGGGAGAGTCAGGGGTCCTGCCTGGCCGCGGCCGCTGGTCCCCGGCAGCCCTGAGTGCGGCTGATGTTCCGCAGCCCTGAGTGCGGCTGATGTCCCGCCGCTGGAGCGNGCCGCTGCCGCAGAAACTCCGCGCGGGGAGCGGGGACGGGCGCAGGGACACCCTGTCCGGCGGGACAACGGGACCTTGCTCGCCAGCTGCACAGCGCTCCCTTCCTCTGAAAATAAATCATTGCCGTGGGTGATGATGATGAGAATAATGCAGAATGCGAGATCTGTAGTTTCGGAGGCGGTTGTACGCAGCCGGCCCGGAGCTTCTCCATCCCGTGGTCCATCCCTCAGAAGCCGAGGAAGAGGCGCACACGGGGGGCAGGGGCGGCCGTGGGGCCGGAGCGTGCCCGGGTCTCTCCGCGGGTCTCGGTGCCGCCGCCCGGCGCTGGGGACCGGCTCGGTGTCGCCCGGCTTCCCCCCGGGATACGGCGGAGCGGGGGGGGCGCGCAGCCCCTCTTCGCCAGAGCCGCGTCCCCAGAGGTGCGGATCAGTTTTTGCCGGGATGTGAAGTTTGGTCGGGAGAGGGGGAATAGCCTCGGGACACAGCGAGGAGAGTGGAGGTGCCTCTGGAGATGGGCAGTGCTGAGTACTCCCGGGTGCCAGGCGTGGTGCGTTTAGGTGTGAGCATTAGGGAATCCTGCGGGATAACGCGGTGCGCTGTTCCCTCTGCAGCGGTGGAGGGAGTTGGGTGTGGGTGGGAAGTGGAGACTTTTGTTCCCAAACTTCTGGGGAGGGTAGCGCTTGCGTGAGTGTGTTAACAGGAGCAGAAATGGGGCCCTAGGGAGGGAAAGATTCGTGGTGCACATGGGTCCGTCGGCAAGCAGCACTCACCTTCAGCATTCCCATCCTTTCAGCATGGGACTTTCAGTATATGGGCTGCTTCCCGCGAGCTCTCTTTCAACCAACAATACATCCAAATTAATTAAGCAGTAATGAAAGTTAGGAGGCTTGGAAAAAGAAAAGATAGAAAAACCCAGCTGTATCTTTGGTCTGGTTTGCCACTGGCGTATTATTGCTTAGAGGTTGGAACTGCTAAAGCAGAGCTATCAGTGCGTGCCCGAGTGTTAATATGCACATACTGATGCTGGCACTGTCTCTGGTTTTAATTAAGAAGAAAAAAATTAATTACTCAGCCAAAACTAAAGGAAGCTGACAGAATTCCTATGGTTGCTACTTTGTTAAATTAATTCGCATCACCTAATTCCCTAATTTCTAAATGCTTATTAACTGGTTTGTTCCCTATCTTAGTGAAGATCAGACTCCTCTAGTACTAATGTCTTTTTACTAAGCTTTTTAGAAGTTTTCCACACTCCTTTTAGTGCACAGTAAAGTACTGATTCCTGTAGCCTCAGGAGCTCTGATGGTTGAAACAAACCAACCAGCTGTATTAGATCACCAGCATCAGAAAGCTTACTTTTTGTGTCCATATTCTGATACTCATTTTTTAGACTGTTCCTTTCCTGTGTGAACTTTTGATATTAAATGAAACTGCTAAGTGGGCAGCCTCTCAGCTATATCTTACTATCTTCCTCTTGACTTACACTTTTACGGGGATGGGTTGATGTCCAATAAATCTTGGAATGGGGAGGGAAGAGGGATAGAAACAAAGGAATGTTTTTACTGTCTTATTAAGGGAAGAGTATTGATTTCCATGTAAAATTGTTCTTAAATGCCTTTGCTGCTCAGTGTATGAAATTGGTTTTCCTTCAGTGAATTAAGTTGCTAGCAGTTTGAAATCAAAACGCTGTTTTAAGTCTTCGCGATTCACCCTAAGGAGAAGCCCATCTTTATTTCAATCCTAAAATCTTAGGAAAACACAAAAGTTAGTCTTGCACATTGTGGGTCTGCAACAGTGTGTGTGAAGTATATAATTTATGTCCATATAGAATGTGTTGTCCTGAATGTAGCAGTTGGGAAAAGGGGAGTGAAGACAAGAAAACTTTTCTTGAACATTTTGTTCATAGCGATGATAATAACAACACAAAATTCCAAGGTCTACCGAGTTCTTTGCTTAGAAGCGTTGTTGGATGACCAAGCTGTGCCTGAGTTGATGGCAGTTTGGTCAGTCAGGAGAGGGGACTTGGAGCAGAAATTTCATATGCAGTACTTCAAAAAGAAGTCACAAAAAGAAGCCTTTGTCAGCTGGCGATCCAGTCCCCCATGAATACAACGTTTTGTTTCTGTCATTGCATAACTGTTGCCTTGGCATTAGGTAGACTGAGGCTGATGTGATTGTCTCACCAGGCCTTGTGTGGAGCCCCAGTGCTGTTATTGAGCTTCCTGACCTGATGGCAGGGATGTGTTGGACTGCTTCTCATTAAGACAGTTCAAGTTGTCCTTGTTCACACAAAACTTTTGTGTAGGACTGGCTTGCCCAGGCTGGTTTTTGTTTTCCTTTTTGGAGGCTGAGAGCCCTCTGCAGCCATTGTTGTTCTTTGGGCTTTTGGCTCCCTCAGCACTTCTGAAACTTGGGCACCTATTTGGGCTATTCTCAGCACCAGATAGGGTTAGCACTGGGTGGAGGGAGGGTCCTCAGTAATGACCAGTGCCTTGCTTTGTGCATCTCCTGTGAGAGGTCCCACCCATGGGCATGTTACATCATGGCACACACTCTCTAAAACATAGTGTTTCACTTAGAAAGTGGGGAGCGGGGCTGTTACTTTACAGAATGAATAAAAATGCAAAAAGTTTTGGTTCCTAAAAGTTTGAAAAGCACGATACAACGTCATTTCCTGGGAATTGCGTGTTTTTGTAATTTTGCACTTTTTCTTCTTTGTATTCTCCAAACAGTTGCTTTTTACTTAAAAGAAAAAAAAAGTGGTTGGAGCAGTGTGGGTACATATATTATATTTGGGTTGGTTGGTTTTTTTGGAAAGAGATATTGAGAACACTGTCTGCAAACAGAGGATGAAATTATGCCTGTCTTTATGTGGGTTCCAGTCCCATGTCTCTGAAGCCCCAGTGCAGGACCTGCTGCCTTGTGGAGCCTGAAGGCCTGGGAACTCCCAGAGGTATCACACTGGGGCCATCTCCTGTCCTTCACACCTCCAGCACATCCAGCTCTGTCAGCATACTTGCTTCTGTGTCCCTGTAGTTCCTCCCTGCATCCCAGAGCGGAACATCCCTTTCTTGTAGGCATTATCTTCAGAAGTTCCAGCTCCTGGAGGAGCTTAGGGGCTGTTGCCACCTGGAGAAATGGTCCTTGCTTTTACATTAAATGTGTCCAAAGTAGGTTCAAATATTCCCTAAACCAGGCTTTCTTCTTATAAACAGCTGGGGGCAAATCCTGAAAGAGAATCAGTCTTCTTTCTATTCAGCTATACACTTTATTCAGGTAGGAGCTGAAATCTTTTGTGTCTAACATTAATAGTAAAATCTGATTAGCTTTGGTCATTAAGGGTAGCTGGATTTCAATTGCCAAGTGGTGTAGTCCGTATTTTCTTAAATTGTACACCTCATAAACATATTTAACCTTATTCTTATTAAAAGAAAATAAACTAATATTCCATTTTTCTTCTCATAAAACCTGTGAAATACAAAATTTTATACTATTACCCTTCCTCTATCTCCACATCACCTGTTCATACTGTTAAAAGGTACTTGATTTGCCTTCTCACTGTAATCCTTCTTGTCTGAGAAGGAGGTGGAGGAGAAAGTGTTGTGCATTTCAAATATTCCTAGTATCTTAAACAATTTGTGTTTTCACTATATTTTCACTATATAGGTTCTTCATCATCCTCTCTTCTTAAGTGTGTGGTTCTGTAATACAGGATATCTTCTGTCCTGTGTGTTACTTCTATGCCTGATAGATCTTAAATTGTTACATTTCAGAAAAAACATACTGAATGATAAATTGCGTCCCTGGGAGGTCTGAACTGTCATTGCCTGATTGCCTGTCTTTTTCAGAGTGTTTATAGAATTTTTAAAACCAGTTGAAGTGTCCAGGTGTCTTCTAATCATAGAATATTTTGGTTTGACCTTTAAAGATCAATTAATCCAACCCCTCTGCTGTGTGCAGGGACATCTTTTCACTTGCTCAAAGCCCTGCCTAGCCTGACCTTGAACACTTCCAGGGAAGGAGCATCTAGGGGTTGGGCATCCACAACTTCTCTGAACAATATTTAGTAATATTTAAAGTCCTTACTCTAAAAAAATAAGTCCAGCATCCATTTCAGGATAAGGTGAAAAAAAATTTGAAACCAAACCCAGTGAAGCCCACTTCCTGGTATCACTTTTTTCCTCATACAGCGGTATCACACTATCTGAGTGGTGCACATTTTCATTAGTGAGGATTTTCTTTTCTCTGAGGTACACAGTTTTTGAAGCCAGATGCAAAATAACTCCTCTTATTGTATTTCCACTGATAGTTTTTGGTTAGAAATGTGTTGTTGTCTGTTCAGAAGTGGGAGAACGTTGTATCCAGTGAAGTAGAGCATTTGCTGAGGGAACTGCTGTGTGTTGTTGCGTTACCTCACTCCCCACAGTGGCTGCTCTTGCCATTGATGGATTTCTCTTCTGTTTGAGCTCCCCCACGGGCACCCCAGCTGTGTGTGCCCTTCACCTTTCCTCAGACATGCACACACCTGGTCCCCATGAGTGCCTGCCCAGGCAGCACAGCACCTTGCTCCTATGTGCAGCTCCTCGCACCATTCCCGCTGAGGTGCCAGGAGCTTGCACAGAGCCATGGGAGCTGCCTTCCTCCAGCCCACCTGTAAAAAATTCCATCTCTTCATGGCCCCACAGTGTTAATGTTGTGGAAGGTGATGGAGCACGTGGCATCTCGCTGGGGTTTCCCTCTGTTGAGGTGTGTGGTGAGACATTTGGGAGGTCATTTTCCAGGGTTTGCTTAAGCGTGCTTGTGGCTGCGTTGGTTTGAGAGAAATCAAGATTCTTGCTGTTCTTCTGGCTGGTTCCTTAAAATCCATTTATGTCCAAGTGCCTCCGGGTTTGCATTGGTGTGAGCAAATGGAAAGGAAAGATAGTCTAGTTTCTGTGTGGAACATCAAAGATGGTTGTATTGAAGTGATGGGTCTCAGCTGAGCCTGCAAGCTTCTCTCTGCAGAGGTGCAGAATCCTGTGTGGGGAGGATTGCTGGGTCAATACCCACAGTGGTCAAAGGGCAAAACAGAGCCCATCACATCCATCTCATAAGTTGGCTTCTTCCAGGTCACGTGCAATGTAGCCTGTGGCCCAAAGGAAGCAAACTTGGCTTGACAGTACCCAGAGAGGAATCCACATCTCCTGATCCTTTCCCAGCCTTTATTCTGCAGGCAGCTGTGAACTTGAGACAGCTTTGGTGCAGGGATGGCTCTGCCAGTCAAAGCCCTGTCACCCCTCCCCTGTAAACACAGTGGGCATCAGTGATGTCACCATCCAGTGTAACAAATAGGTAGCACCCTAAGTACCACTTAATTCTTAGCTGTTTGTTGCTTTCTGTTGCTGCTCTGTCTTGGTGCTTTGACAGTCTTCCTCTCCATAATTATTTGTCTCTTGGGTTTTAGGCTCAAAAGCTTGCATGGGGAGTTGTGGCTTGGGAAACATGTACAAGCAACACAAAGAACTATGAGACTTCAACATCTTTTGTTCTCCCTTCTTTTGGAGCTCTTTGACTAGCAGCAAATTTCAAAATGTGAATGGAGCTTATGTTTCATTAACAGAAGGATGTGCCAGCTGCTGAGCTATCGATAGGTACAAACCTCAGTGCCTTTCTCTGCATCACTTTTGTGCATGTTTGTTTTATGCTTTAATAGCTGTGTGCATGTCACACTTGGAAATTTTAGCCTAGAGTTATATGTACAGAAAAGGACTTTCAGAAATGTGTTTGTACTTTAATTTTTGGGATTTTTTTTTCTTTTTGCCTGGGGGGAGATATTGAAAAGGGCTGTGGTTCAAATATAGCTAGGACCTGGGTCATGAGCAAGACTGGACTTCTTGAACTGATTTGAGGTATCCAGCGTAAGATGCAGCCTTCATAATTTTGTTTGGGGTTTTCTTAATGTCTGTTAAGTGCATAGAGCAATCATTGTATATTGCAGCCTAAAGTTCTTGTCTTTGAACACACTCCTTCAGTGCCAGTGGAAATACAAGAATTGCCCTGGTGTAAACCATACATAAATCAGAGTTGGATTGCACTGAAGGCAAACAGGGCAAAACTTTTGCAGGAGTAAGGAAGCAGCTGGCTTGCCTTCCAGGTGCTGGTTTGTGGATAAACAGACAGAAAGGACGCCTTGTGTTAACAATGCAGCTGGTCAGGAGATCCAAACCCAGAGTAAATGATGGGAGTTCAGCCAGAGGAGGTTTATGTTTTGAGTAGTGCACTGGTTTTCTCAATATTGGAGACATACACTTGGGCTTATTGGTTGTTTTGCTGAGCTGGAGCCTGCCACTGATGGCTAACTGGGGAGGAATCAGACTCCCTGAAATTTTCAGTTTCAGGAATCTGAAAGGGTCTACCCTTTAGTCTATGTTTTTGCTAGTTTGCAAATTCTAACATTGCTAACAAATTCATCGGGGCTTCTCAGTCCTGATGCTGAGTGTGTATCAGTGAAGCTGCTGGGTGCAGGTGAGCATTGTTTGCCTGCAGTCACCTGCTGACACCCTTTGGGAACCCACTTGGGCGTGTGGCTGCTGTTGGGTCTCAGCCATCTCTTCAAGAGAGATTATACGCTTTTATTTTTTTTAATTCTGTGGGTTTATATGTGTTTTCTGGTTGGGCACAAATGTTTCATGGCATAAGACAGTGCTTTCATGAACTGAAGACTTCTTTTTAAAATTCCTTAAGTTCAAGGTTCTGTGAATTTCTGTAAAGATTTTCTGGAATGGAGTCCTTGGCACACACCATGCCAACAAGCACCGTGCAAGTCTGAACTAGTGCAGAGCACTGGCTGGATCTTCACTACTTTTTTGTAAATTCTTCACTAAAGTAGTTTTAATTTTCTTGTTCTCTGTGTTTTCTGTATCTTATATTTGTAGTTTTCTTTTTCTTTGTTTTATTTTCTTGAAGGCATAACTTTTGGAAGGTTTTAAGTGATTGCTACTTGTGTCTAAACTTACGCTTTTGTTACCAAAACTGTGTTGACATAAATGTCGTGGACTTTCCCAAACAAAAGCGTAAAATGAGTTTTTGTATTTGTTAAGCACACAGCTGAAAATAAGTTTGCCACAAGGAACTTCCCTTGTGGGAAATTAAATGCTTTTCTTGGGCTGTTTAGGCATGCATTAAAAAAAAAAAAAAAGTCATGAGGAAATAGAGATGTCTAGTGGGAGTTCTTTTGGTGCAAGCACAGGGATCTGCTCCAGCACATCTGTCAAGAACCCACAACTTGCAAGGTGTAAAAACAAGAACACTTCATGTAACATCTGCTCACACTCTGTGACGGGCACAGGTACAAAAGCCTTGAAATCTCTGAGATATTTGTCATTCCATGTCAAGGGAATGTAACAGAATCCAGTACATTGTCTGTTACTGCCTGCTCTCCAGCCAGTGAAGTTATTAGGTACTAAAGCTGATAACAGCTATATTGAGCCAGAGTTTTACATAAACGAATGCAAGGAATGCAATGCAGAGGGGGCTTTGCTATGTGTGACTGATGTAGCCCGTGTTAGAAATTATTTCCGTCATGTAATGTATACCTTCACTTCATAGACATTTCCCCCATACTGTGCTGAAATTGAAATGGTGATTTCTCATGCTTGGTAGTTGTCTGATGAAAATCCCCCAATTCAGATTATGTCTGGAGACTTAAAGAGATAATGATGTGGAATGAAAAATAGCCAGTTAAGTAATTTTTGCTGGGTTTAGCTTGCACTTTTTTGTTTCTCCTTTTAAATTATTTTTAAACAGTTTGAAAATACCTGTTTTTCTCCTCAAACCTTATCTATGAGAAGCATACAATAGATACTTAATCTTTAACCTTCTCCTGAAATTCTTTGATGTTTTTCATGTTATCTGTTACTGATATGCCTGCAACACCATGCTTGAGAAATTGTAATCTACCACATACTAAATTCTTCTTATTCCTCAGTGGAAAACTCAGGAAAGCAAAAAAAAAAAAAAAAGAACAAGGAAGGAGTAAAAAAACTCTTGAAAATGCTGATTTAAAGTAGCTGTGGCAGACTGAAGGTAGGTATTTGAGGAGTGGGTGGAACTGAAACAAAACACAAATGAGGTGGCAGTGCGAGTCAAGACTCAATTGACTTCATCCCTGAACAGGCTGCAGGTTTCATTAAAATTATTTTATTCTCCTGTAAAACTTTATTTCTGGATTTTTTTCATGTTTCCTATGGCTGTCATCATAAAATCTGCTGAATGTTTTCCCATTACCATCACCTTTCCAGCTCGTCCAGAATGGTTTAGGCTCTTTCCATTATCCTCGCAGAGAGGAAGTGCTGGATATCATGGTCAAACCTTGTCCTTCCCTCCCTCTAGGCTGTTTTTCACTAGGTTTTGTGGGCAGGGGATGTGTGTGGGTAGATAGATCCTTGCCTCCCTCATTCCTGTTGGCATTTGATCCTCCACTGAAGGCCTTCTCCATGAAGTGATGTCCAGAAGCACTTGCTGGTTTTGCATGCGTGTGATTCACACGTGCTGTGACTGTGACTTGTACTTCCAAGTAAGTGATGTACCCCTCTTAAAGACAGAAAACCAGAGAGACTTCAAAAGAAACAGCTTTAAAATAAACAGAATTTCAAGAGACACTTTCTTAAAGCAAAATTAAGTGCTTTACTGGAGGCAGGTTGGAGTCTTAGATTTCTATTTCCACAGTAACAAAAAGGCATGGCACATCTGGAATATTAAGTGTTGTTGCCAAAGCTAATGGAAATGTCCCAACTGCTGTTAAAACCTGACATATGACTGTGTTAATTACTGCACACCAAGTCTTCCGTTCCTATAAGAACATGCAAAGAAAAAGGTTCAGGAGAATGCCAGGATAGTTACAGTCAGCACTAGTTACTTCTCCCCCTTGCAAAAACGCATTTAGTTGATAAAAATACTTTGTTTCATGTTTGATTAGTTGATCTTAGATAGCACTGGTATTTTTTGTCTATAGAGATACCTGCAAAATTGGTCAGTATGATGGCTGTAGGATGGCTATCTACTTTCTGAACATTACCTACCCTCTTAGAAAAAATTATGTTCAAAGTGGTTAGAAAATTAGAAATGTTCCTTATTTGCCATGGAGTTGTTAGGGTTTAACTGAGGGATGAGAATGGAAACAATACCTGAATTTCTGTTGAAAAAATCCCAAAGAAACCCCACCAGTTACTTAGAAGTGTGGAGTCTTTGTCCATTAGTTGTCCCTCTGGCCTGCTAACTGGACTCCCTGTGCAGGACTCCTGAGAAGAGACTGGTGAGGATGTCCTGGTTTTAGCCAGGACAGAGGTATTTTCTTTGCAGTAGCCATGAGGGGGCAGAGCCTGGAGCCATGTGGGTGCATGTGGGTTGCTATTCTGTACCACCCACATCAGTGCCAGGGAATGGAAGTAAGGGACTCCTGCTTCTGGGAGGAATGTGGGCATGGCTCGTGGGGTGGGGAAGCGTGGCATGTGGAGGGTGTCTGCCATTGTTTTTCACTGTCTTAGCCTCGGTGAGCATTTTTGCCTGTAAATCACCTTCTCTTTATACACTTTCTTTATTAATGTTGTTACTGGTACTGTTCATTTTCTTATCTTGTCGCTGTTTCCAGTGAGATTGAGATTGTTTTTATCTCAACCCATCATCTCTACCTTTTGTCTCCTACCAGAGTGGGTGAGGAGTGGAATGGCTTGTTGTTTTCTTCTTAGTGGGAGTACTATACTGGGGAGTGCCCTTCCTAAACCAGAACAGTGGACTTCATAAGAAGACACAGAAGGGTAAAAGCAGTTCTCCAGCCAAAATGTGAGTTCTCAAAGCACTCCTTCCTCTTTCTCATTATATAGGGCAGGTTTATCAATTCAGAAAATGCCACCATGCTTGTTTAAGTTCTCGTCTACTGTAATCCTTTTAAAAATACTTGATCCTTAAAACTCTTGTTTTTTAGGGAAGAGACTGGTAAGATCAGTAGGAGGGAAGCATGCCTTTTTCCTTCCATATGTGTTTGTGAGCGTGACTGCTGTGCCCACTTCCCACATGGTCAGTAGTCTGTCTTCTTCTGCATGTGTGAAACATCCCTTATGCTGGCTCCTGTACCTTGTAAATAAAGTGTTTTCTATTGCCTTACTCAGAAAATATGTCAAGTTTTTTGTTGCATATGCTTCATTGCTCCGACACTTGCGCTTTGCATTTGCATGTGGTTCTTACATCTCTATGGCGAGAGATTTATTCTCCCTATCCAAGTTTAAACATAGGAGAAAAATCATGGAATTGTAGGGTGATTTGGATTGGAAGGTGCCTTAATGATTATGCAGTTCCAACTCCCCTGCCATGAGCAGGGACAACTTCCACTAGACCAGAGCTCCATCCAGCCTGGCATTGAACAGTTCCAGGGATGGAGCATCCACAACTTCCTTGGGAAACCTGGTTACGGAGTCCCACCACCCACATAGTAAAGAATTTCATCCTAGTATCTAATCTAAATCTGCCCTCTTTTCGGTTTAAAGCATTACCCCTTGTCCTGTCGCTACACTCCTTGGTAAAGGGTTCCTCTGCATCTTTTCTCTAGGCTCCCTTCAGGTACTAGAAGGTGCTACAAGGTCTCCCCAGACCTTCTCTTCTCTGAGAGGAACAACCCCAGCTTTCTCAGCCTGGCTTCATGGCAGAGGTGCTCCAGCCCTCTGATCATCTTTGTAACCTCCTCTGGGCCTGCTCCAAAAGGTCCATATGCATCCTGCGTTGAGGGTGCTGGACCCCAGAGCTGGATGCAGTGCTCCAGCTGGGCTATCACATTGGCAGAGTAGAGGGACAGAATCACCTCCCTCAGCCTGCTGGCTATGCTGCTTTTGATTCAGCCCAGATTACAGCTGACATTCTGGGCTCTAAGTGCACACTGCTGGTTCAAAGTCAGTTTTTCACCCACCAACGCCTCAGGTCATTCTTGGCAGACCTGCTTTCAATCCACTCATTGCCTGGCCTGTATGCATGGTTGAGGTTGCCCTGACTCAGGTGCAGGACCTTACACTTGGCCTTGTTAAGCTTGCCTTTATTTGCCATTTTAACACTATTTTCTTGTGTCACGCTAAATCACTGACATCACAGCAGTATCCCAAAATTTAATTTATCCTGAGCTGTTGCATGTGGTCCCAGAGACATTCAGTATAGCCAGAGACATTTTGTGCACTCAGGTGACTTCTACATCACGAGTGGACTTGTAGCAGAAACCTGTGCTCTTCTGTGGCAGACATGGGTGGAACTGTGACAGTTAAAGCCACCAGGCTTGGCAGCTGTTGTGTGCCCTGCTTTGTCCTGAAGGGACAGCTGGGAAGAGCACCCTGGTGACAGCCTGCATCTCAGGTCTTCCACAGCACTTGGGATGTACCGTGCCAGTGCTTCCTGCTAGGAGATACTGGCAATTAATTTAAAATCCTTCCCCTAGGTCATCGTGACTTTAAGGAGCTTTTGCACTTACTGTCTCAGAAACTGCTGCCTTTCCTCCTTGAGCATGACCTGCCAAGGCAGCTGTGTTTCTCTTAAGCACTGAAGTTAATGATACAAAACATGAAGCTTGAGAGGAGGAGATCAGGATTCTTAGCTGTGTACTCACTGTCAGCATCCCTTCTGTAGGAGACTAGAATGATCAGATTTTGTGGCTGCAGGATAACGTGTAGGCCATGGCTTGGACATCTGTGATCCTTTCTGCAAGGGTTTTCGAGGAGGGTGCTCATATGACCTTAGTGTGGAAGAAGACAAGCTTTCTTTTTTCTCCTGGTGTCTTTTGGTTGTTTGTTCTTTTATTTGTTTGTTTGTTTTATTAATTAAGTACAAAGGAAAATACTCTCTTCAGATGTAACAGTAACATTGCATAAAAGGGTCCTCCTTGTGTTTGTGGAGGCTGCTGACATATTCTTTGGTTACATCAAGCCCTGTGGAGTAGGTGGCTTTGAATCAGAGGGTAATGACAATGCCCCCGTATGTGCTATGGCACAAGTTGCAGAGTGTGGAAATCTGGTAGTGTTCTGCCTGGGCTGTGTTTCCTCTCAGCATTCACATAGTAACCTAAACTTAACCTCTGTTCACATAGTCTTAAATTGGCCATTAAGTCAATCACATGCTGGCATGCAGACTTTTTCATTTCCAGTTTTGCTTGGGAGCGCCAGCTCTTTAGTGTCTTTTCATGAATCTGCGTGTGGGCTTACCTGCATTTGCATGGTAGGAGTTTGCTGAAGGAAGCACCTTCCCAAATGTTAGCCCCAGCAGCTGTGTTCCCTTGCAGACACGTGGAAGGGGCAGGGCAGCAGTTGCCAGCAAGCATCACCACCATCTTTTGTTTCCCTCATAGCTATGGTGATCCTGGATGTGAGACCAGGAATGTATGCACTGGAGGTGATTTAAGGAAATGTGCAGCACTGCATACTAATTGATTTGGGTCATGGTACTCACAGGATAAGTGAGGCACTTCCTGCCTCCCAAGCGGTTCCTGTGGTTCTGATGTGAACCTCTTTGGCTTATGCCAAGAAAAAAAAACTGCGCAGTAATTAAAATTAACCTGACCTGCTTTAGAGGAGCCTGGTTTGAATTAGGGCATGATTATTAACTCTAGCAGTATTTGGCTTTGCTAAATCTTTCCCTTTGCTTGCACATTGTTCATTTCCTGCCATTCCATCAGATCAGTAACTGGGGTGGTATCTGCTTATATGAGACCCCTCATCTCTGTGGAGGAGACCGAGGCTTGGCTAACACGAAGCACAAGCCTTGGTGGGACTCTGTCAGGCCACAGGGCTCCGTGGCTGGCAGGGTCTCATGCTGTCCCATCTCCAGAAAGCCAGCACTATGGGAGTAGAAAATGGGGAGTGAAAAGATAACTTTGTGTTTATAACTGACCTGAATGCTGTTCTTCTCATGGGTGTCTAAAATAGTTAACATAATTGGGCTGCTTGGAGTTTACTGCATTAAATCCAAGTCCTCTGAGCTTTAAGGGCATTGCCTTTTATATCTGTGTGTGGGAAATTCAAGAAAAGCAAGAGTGCAACAGAGTTTTAATCTCAAACCATGGAAGCTTCATCAGTTTGAAGGCTCAAAGTCCCTTGCTTGTGGTTTTTGTTCCCATGAGTTAGATGATATGCCTATTTTTTCTTTATATGTAGATGAGACCTTTCTAATGTGTCTTCAAGCCCTCTTTGTTGGCTGGGTAATAGGTGAACAGGAGTTTTCATAGAAAAATGGAGTAAAGCCTCTTTGAAAAGGAGCATTTTGCATTGGGTTGCCTTTCCATCAGATCACAACTACAGAGTGCCAGCTTCAAGGTCTCTCATATGATAGCTGTGCTACTTGTTTTCCAAGGCATTTTTCTGATGGGAGCCATTGGGAGCTGCTAAAGTGTTTTCCCAAATTCTTCTCTGCTATAGTGCCTGGATGCCCTGATGCTCCTGCATTGTTCTGTGTGTTCTGTGGCACTGCTGTGCCATACAGTGGTGTAGTAAGATCCTCCATGACTGATCTCTGGTGATGGAGTGAATATTCTTCTTTTTTCACCATTTGTTTGTTTATACAGTGTTTAAAAAGTTGGTGTTGGCAGAAAAACAAAAACTAGCAGGATTATTTTTTGATCCAAACAAGCAGGATGCTTGTATTAGAAAGGTCTTTCTCTCAAAAAACTGAAATATTTTCTGGGAAAAAAATGTTTGACATGCACATTGTGTTATGCTGCTTTTTTCTTTTCTCTGAAAGAATTGTCTTTGCAGTGAAATGAAATTGATCCTTAGTTTGAAGGCTTATATTGGACATTCCCTCAGCTTGGGAACAATTGGAAGGGAAAGCAAATGTATGAGTTGGACAGAGAGGCTGTGTTTTTGGCTCTGGTTCCCTGATTCTTCCTTTGAATTTCTAATTTATCTTTAGAAAATATGAGAAATCACAGGTCACTAAACATAATTTTCTGCACTCCTGTAAAATGATTAACCACTGATAATACCCTAACATAGCAGTCCCATCTCCCTTTTTGAAGAATCATATTTTTGCAAGATACCATTAACCTCCACGAGTTGTAAGGTGTCTCATATTCTCTAGAGAGCATCTCTTTGCTGTCTCCTTGCTTTCTGTGCAAGGATCAGTGTCCTTCAGAGAGCTGCAGATGCCTAGTTCTTTAGCACTGCAAAATCTTTGCTCTTGGTTCCTGCTCCTATCCAGCCATTGTCTGTTGTAGTCCTTGAATGCTGAAAAAAAAAATCACAAGACCTGCTATTATTTTAGAGGCTTTTGTTTGCTGTTTGTTTTCTGAGCATTTAGTGGCTGGTACTTACTTCAAATTTTCCTTCTTCCATGGTGATAAATGGAAATCTATTTTTTTTTCTTTTTTTTTTCTTTTTATTTTTGTAATAAAAGATGAAGGCTTTCATGTATGCTTTAGACCTCGGACTTGAGCTGGGCACCAGATCTTGATAAACTTGCTGATGGTATTGCAAGAGGCAGTTCAAGTGTGGCTAGCATGTTTCTTCTTATGTAACTCCAGTACCTTTGCTATTGCTTTGGGAAAAAAAGGCTCAATGTGTTCCACCCTACCTGCCCCTGCTTTTTATGCTCTTATGCTCTTCTCTTTTGTACAGGGATTACTGTTGCAGATCTATAGGAAAGCACAAAGCCTAGGCAAACTCTGAGCCTCCAGAGCCTGTGAAAGACCTATGTTTTAAGGAAGCATATCTGAAAGGAAATTATGGAGACAAAGCAGGGATCCTTTCTTTTGGTAGGTGGTACCTATTTGCTGTCTGGAAGAGAAGTACTGTAGCATACCACATTTTAAATTCTGAAAATACTCTGAAATGGGTTTCTTCCCCCATCTCATCCACCTAGTCAGAGAAGATCTTGCTATTTATTTTCTTTATTTGAGTGATGTCATATGTCTGTCTGAAAATCAGTGCATTCCCTGTTCAGTCATTAAAGAGGCTCCATGAGTTGTTACATCTTTGTTACAAATGTGTAGTTTAATACCAATAAATTTGAGAGTGTGGGAATGGGAATTTTCATAGTATGCCATTAAGGAAGTGTTGCAAGACTGATGTAAGGGTCATATTCTTTTGCTCTGCAAGCTCTGCATTTTTCAGGCAAACTTTGCCATAACAGAGCAGTTGGGAGGCAGTGGTTAGTGGGTCAGACAGGCCCACGGGGCTGAACTGGGGTTTGCTCAGCCAAATGTTAGTGCTTTTTAATCAACGCTGAATTTTGCGTGCAACGTTCTCTTCCTTCCCCAAAGCCATAACAAAAAAAAAAAAAAAAGGGTGTTCAATTGGGTCACAAGCAACATCTGTCCTTTACTAAACCAGTTAGGGAGGTACCCCAGTGAGGGAAGAGAAGCTGCCTGTAGCTACTGTTAGAGCATCTTTTCACCACTGTGGCTTTGGCGGTCTGGGACAAGCAGCTGTCGATGAAAATCTGTGTGCAGTCCTCAAACCCCAATTTAGAAGGAAAAGGAGAATTTCCTTTCTGATTCTGTGCTGCATTTTTACAACAATTGCAAAATTCCAATAAAACTGTGTCATGAAAATTGGAAGTGTAATTAATTTACAGCGCCATGAAATAATTGCATTGATTTCTTCTTGCCCTGTTCAGCTTCCTTAGGTGTTAGGCTGCTTCACACTAAGGAATTGTTTTGTCAAATCTCTCTGCTGCCACCTGTTCAGTCTCCAGTAAATGTAATTAATGTGATGGTAGGAATGACAGAGGCTTTGGCCTGTCTTGTCTAGAGGGTTTATGTATTCTCCACCACAGACTATGTGTTAATTGGGCTATCCCAGTAAGTTTCAATTTGCTTTGGTACAGGCCTTTTTTGACAAAAGGCTCCATGGAGGCCAATTTAACTTTTTGAAAGTTCATTGCAGTAAAAAAGCCCCAGTGAACATATAGTGCAGGCATCTTTGATTTGAAGTTTTTAAGTTCAGCTGAACTTCTTCCAATTAATGGGAGTTTATTAAATTCATCACCCAAAGCAGGCTGAGTCTGTGCTGTATTTTAAGCTAAGAATCATGATTTACTGGATACTTACTGATGGCTGCTGCAAAGGAACATAAGAGCAAAAACTGTTAATTTTCTTTTTTGAAGTTCTGAAGTAATTCACTCTTCCATGAAAAGAAATACGAGGATCTACTCTGAAGGGACTCACAAGGATGACTGAAGTCCAGCTCCTGGCCCTTCACAAGACAGCCCCAAGGGTCACAGCATGTGCATGAGAGCGTTGTCCAGTCACTTCTTGAACTCTCTCACCCTTGGTCTCAGGGTGACCACTTCCCTGGGGAGCCTTGTTCCAGTGCCCAGCCACCCTCTGGGTGAAAAACCTTTTCCTGATATCCTGTCTAAACTTTCCCTGACACAACTTCATGCTGTTCCCTAGGGTCCTATCACCAGTCACCAGAGATGAGAGATCACAGCCTGCCCTGGTGCTTTCCTTCATGAAGAAGCTGTAGATTGCTGTTGCTTTACTGTTGCAAAGAACAGGAGAGTTAACTTTGGTTTTGCCTTGTTTTGGGTGAAGAGCTTAAAAGTAAAAGCAGTAATTATTTTTAGGGGGTGGTTTTCTACAAAATATTCTGGCAATATTTCCTCTGAAACGTCCAAAGCCAAAGGTAATAAGGACTGAAGTGGATAACTCCTCTCTGGAAAGCCTGGACTAGTTGTCTTCTCATAATGCTCAGTGTTGGCTCCTCTTTTCCCATTATATGGCAAGCTGCAGAGAGGTGCTAGGTGCAAGTGGAAGTATAAAATGCATTTTGCTAAAACCCAAAAAAACAAAACCCAAATATGCTAGAACACGAAACCCAATGCACATTTATTTAAACAACTGATTCCCAGAGGAGAACTGTGTTTCAGGGTGCAATCTGTTAGCGTCACATCCTGATTAATATGAAAATTTGTCCCAGTTCAGAAGTGCACTGATGGACAGGTCTCCTCAGATGCACCAACAAGCAGCCTTGTGAGCTTGAGAGGCAATGCTTGGTGTACTTGGCAGCAGAGCATACAAGGAGTTTGCTCGCTCAGGGTCTCTGTGTGCATGCTTGTGTTCAAAGGCATGTCGGAAAACACCTTTGACAGCAGGCAGAATTTAGCTGATTTGGGACTTTGCAGTAGTGATTTATTATTATTGCAAATGCTTGCTTGCTTTAATGGACAGGAAAAGTCATATTTTGTGTTAGACTTAGAAAAAAAATGGTTTGGAACGGTGTATAAAGCATGACTTGAAATAATTTTTTATTTGGCTGAAACATTGCATTAAAGACCAAATTAAAGACTTCCTTAGCTTAATTTTTCAGGTGAGTAATTACAGAAATATGCATTGGTATGTGATAATCCAGGAAACAACTTCTGATTATACTGAAATCTACCAAACATGATTTATGCTATGACTGAAATCTTGGAAATGTGATTGAAGATCACCACAATGGAAATGAAGTACAGTGCAATTTGGATACAAATTATTAAGCTTATGTAGCAAAATTATTTGTGAAAGCATGTTACTGGCCCCTAACAGATGTTTCAGGCTAGTATTAGGGCAATGTGCATACAAACTTTGACTTGGAACTCTTTTTTTTTTTTTTTTTTTTTCCCAGAACCACACAAGACTTTGTTTTTGCCACTCTGTTGTTACCACAGTTTTCTATCTAGCAGTCAATTGTAATAAGAAAAAAAACTTGGTCTGTGTTGGAGATTGTAGTATGATTTCAAATTTTGTGCTGTTTCATAGTTGCAAAATACATTAATAAAAACCAGGGCTTCTAACAGTCACGTATGTGTTCTGAAGTACTGTATTGATTACAAGGACTGCAGGAGAGCAGGCTTTTCTGAGTTGCATTTTTCAGTCTTTTGTAAAAACACAGAAACACCCCTAAATGTGAGTTAATTTTTCAGTAATGAAGTGCTAGCAATTACTTTTACTGCAGCCTTCCTGGGTAATAATTCTTCTGTAGATAGCTCCCCTTGTATGTGCTTCTAATGAAATCAATTAATGCTGTAATACATACATTATTTATGCACTATTTCAAAAGTGCGTTATATTGTGAATAAATTTTCATCTCTGAAATGCTGGAACTCCTTTAGATATAACCATACTTAAACCTATATCACCAACCTTAAACCATGTAGCAGCTAGGTGGCAGAAACTGTGTCTTTTTAAAATAAAGTGGTACTATAAATGTAGCGACTGTTCAGTTTCTTTAGAAGAAAAAAATTTGTGATACCTTTGTATTGCCAGAAGTCCTTCAAGAAGACAACAGTAAGCAGCTTCCTTCAGTTTTATTGACGGTATCTTTTCTCTAAGTGTCTGAATGGTCAGAAATAGAGTCTTCTGTTGCATACCTGCCATCTGCGTGGTTATAAAAGAAGAATAGCTGAGAGATGTCACCTTGTGCTTCTATAACTGTGGCATTCTCAGTGTCTGTGTGTCATTTACCTGTCATACTTTGTACACCTATATACATACTACAATTAAACATGTGAGGGAAGACTTGGTATGTGAGTGTGCCCCTGTAGAACAGGAGCCTAGGGTGTTAACTATTTAAAAGCAGGGACTGTTTCATGGGTTTGTGTATCAGTGATGTCCCAGTCTGCTGGGCTTTTCCTCTGCATAAAACGTTCGCCCAGCAATGTGTGAAGGTGCTGTCTAATCTGTGAGCTACCTGTGCTGTGGCAACAGCAAATAGTGTTTTAGAGTGCACCACCTCATCAAAGTTACACAAGTTAGTTTGTTTTAAGAGTCCAGTAGCCTTACTGAAGAACGACTAAGTCATTTTGTGTGACAGGTTGGGAAATAAGTGCCTTGTTACAAAATGGGGCATTTAAGAAAATGCTTGAGGATGAAGGACTTCTGACCTCTCTAAATGAACACTTTGTGTGCAACAGCTCTCTTAATTCTTGGCTTTCCAAAAAGCTTGATTTTTTTAACAGGCAGGTTGGTTAGAATTTGGAATGCATAAGCTGCAAGGTGTTTCATTTGCCGTGATGTTTAACCTTCATTAAATGGGACACTAAATAGGAGTGTGTAACTTTACTAGACTAAGAAGACAACATGCAAGTTTTCCTCATAGCTGAAATTGTCAAGAGCAGGGTATCCTAAAGGGCAGTGAGAGGGATTAGCATATCTTACACGTATTGAACGTTGAAGAACACAAGTCTTACATGGCAGTTGAATAATTTGTAGGGTTACTGCAAAGCACTTTCAGTCACTCTTGCTTTTTAATGTCAGTTTTGCACATTAACATTATTGAGAGAGCATTATGTTTTTGACTACAGAAAGTGCTGTCTGATTAAAATGTTCTTGAGAATTTTCCCAAGAGCTTTTTTTTTTATAAGAACAAGCATATTGACTTAGCAAAATTCTAAGCTGTTCATTAAGGCAATATGCTGTAGCTGCCAGCCTCATGTGATTTATATGAATTTGAAGTCATAGCTGTACCTGTTTCTTGAGTTTATGGCTTTGAGCAAGTGAGTTGAATTCTTTTAGCCCACTTCTCACTCATTTGTTTAAATATTCGAGGTGCTTTATGGGCAATTATTGTCTTCAAAATGCTTCAGTGCCTAAATCGAGGGTGATGCTGAAGAAGTTTTTCTGTGGAAACATATGACTTCAAGTATGCATCAAATCTGCAATTCTTTCTTAGCATTATCAGCTAGTGTGTGTGTTTGCACTCTCCAAAAGAGTGATGTCTGGAAAGGCTCTTAAATCACATGCCTTTGGTTTCTTCTGTTGCAACCATAAAGTGGAAGACTGGAAGGCAAAATGAGCTGTAGCTGAGGAAGAGGCATTGCCTTGCCTTTAGGAAACCAATTTTTCTTAAAATTTTTCAGACTTTTCTTGCAGTTTAGTTTCCTTCCAGCATTCTCATGGCACTTTTCTCTCTGACTTTCTGTGTGTGCTTGTCTAAATATAAAAGGCTTACAGTTTTTTTATCATTTTAGAGGAGACAGGCAAACAAAATGACAAAACAACCCTCAAACGCTAAGCAAGAAAAAGCCCTGGAGAAGTCCACTGCCACTTCAGGATTTTGACTTGAAGCTCTCTGGGGTTCTGCCACCTCTGGAGCTTCATAAATATGAAGCATGTCCCAGCTGCCAACCAGCCTGTTATTGGTTTCTGTGTTCACATGGGAAGGCTGAGTTCCATGGTCATCCAGACAACGGAGGGACCTCAGCTCTGCTACGTGCCTGAGAAGAGCTGGCAGACAGGGATTTGAAAAGAGTAACTTGCATTTCCTGGAGTTCCTATGCTTGGCTACTCTTGAATGGAGAAGCTCTTGTACTCCTTCCTGGTCTGGAGACATGCAGTCCCTTCCTCTTTGTTTACCCATCTTTAAAGATGAGTTTTTCCTTGTGCTCTGCAAGTAAAGTCAGTGTACTCTGTCAGTGGTCATCCAAAGGCAGGGAGAGAGCCTGCAGCTGGAGCTGGGAGAGGCACATGTGCTGTGGGGCCCTGGTCCCTGCTCCACTGGTGACCTGGGTTAAAGAGGAGAAGGAGCTGGTGCTGAGCAGGGGATTACACTTAGAGATGGGAAAGGCTGCACATGAAAAAGCCATGGGAAAAGAAGCACTTCTTGCACATGAGGTTAATAAAGAAAAAAAAAATTGTCTAAACGGGAAATGAGTTAAAATTTGTGCTTGGGACCCTGTCAGTTAAATCTTGATTTATCTCTTCACACAACTTCTGTATGTAGTTCAATATATTATTACTGCCATAGATGTCAGTATATGCATTTTATTTTGGATACGTAATGCTAGTAATGCAATGTGGCATAAATCATCTGGAATTTAAACTCATGTTGTGCCCATTTCACAATTTAGTACTTCTTTCCACTGTTAAATTGAGTTATGGTTTAACATCTGTTGGGACAAATTGGGCTACATGGCAAATTGTAAGAGGAAAGTGCGTGTGTGACTATTACTCATTACAATTTTAAGTGTAGCTAATTTCTCTTTGTCTTTCTCCCTCCCTCATTTCATAAACTAATCTCAATCTTGGCTTTAGAGCCACTGATTTACATGTATGAGCAGTTTCTCACCTGAACAGACTCTTCTCTAGCCTTATGGAAGAATTCCTTATGAATTTAATATGGAATTCACATTCTGGTTAAAAGAATTTGGGAAGCTGTGTCAATGCTTTACATTTTTCAAGGACACAGGTCATCATGGTACTTTCAGGCCAGATTCTGATATCTTTTCTTCATCAACAGTTTTCACTGCAAAAAGGTCCAAATCCAAAGGTTGAATGTAGCAGATCTAATAAAAGCAGCAGAATTTTACTCTTTTTGGCTTTTACCGTGTCCGCTGTGAACTTGAATAATGTTTTTTCATCATGTTTGTGAGATAATCCCTTTTTTTTTTCTGCTTGATTTATTTCTAACAACTCTGAAGGCCAATGAATATGGTATTTTCTGGAATGAAGTGTGTGTTTGGAGGCTGGGGGGAGTGTCAAGCTGGTTTTTGTCCTTTTGTTTTGAACTCCTCTTCCAGAGAAGACGCGGTGTCCTACAGACAGATAGAACAATGCTATATTCCGCTTTAGCATCGAATCACAAGCAGGGTCTTTGGAATTAAATTTGGCGAATTGCCTGGATATGTCCAGTTTTTAACAAGCACTGCTTTGTGCATTAGCACCCTACGCTTCCTCCCTCCCCCCAGTGCTGCCTCTGAAGAGAGGAGGAGAAACCAAAAAAAAAAAAANTGTGCATTAGCACCCTACGCTTCCTCCCTCCCCCCAGTGCTGCCTCTGAAGAGAGGAGGAAAAACAAAAAAAAAAAAAAAACCAAAAAAAAAACCAAAACCCGAACAGAATAAAAGCATCTGTTAGAGTGAAAATGGGGAAGAAGGAAGGGATGAAAAGGGCAGAAAAAATGTATGCCAGAACAGCTGTCAAATTTGTCAGAAGAGCTGGAGAGCTGGACATTTTAAGTTAGTCACACTCCTGAGTACCTGATTACCTATGTATCATTAATTTTTTTTTTTAACATTAGGAACAGTGTAGATGCAACACAACCTTTTGTACAGAATGCAGCTCAGTTTTCATCAGAATGTTTGAATGCTCTTTTAGCAGGACTTTGTACCCAGGTATGAGCATGTGAAGATTTGACACTCACATGTTCTTTCAGGGAAGGGCCCTGAAGCTGATAAAGGCTCTGGAGAGTGAGTCATATGAGGAGTGACTGGGAGGGCTGGGGGTGTTCAGCTTGGAGAAAAGGAGGCTCAGGGGAGACCTTACTGCTCTCTGCAACCACCTGAAAGGAGGCTGTAGCCAGGTGAGGGTTGGCCTCTTCTCCCAGGTAACCAGTGACAGGATGAGAGGTCATAGCCTCAAGCTGTGCCAGTGGAGGTTCAAGCTGGACATTAGGAGGAATTTCTGCATGGAAAGATTTGTTAGGTGTTGGAATGGATTGCCCAGGGAGTGGTGGAGTCACCATCCCTGGAGGTGTTTAAGGAAAGACTGAATGTGGCTCTTGGTGCCATGGTCTGGTTGGCAAGGTGGTGTTCATAGGCTGAACTCTGTGATCTCAGAGATCCTTTTCAACCTAATTGATCCTGTGACGCTGGGATTCTTTTTTTGGTATGCAATCAAACATACGGTGAGGAATATAGGTTATTGTTGAGCATAGCAGACATTTCAGGGTTTGACAGACTTTGAGGTACATGTTAAAACAGTATTTTATTAAATATTATTGTTTGTGCTGCTTTTCTTCTTCTTCCTTTCCTGAAGGATAAATAAATGGAAGTATCAAGCTCAAAGGATTATTTTTCTTGAAAGAGATCTGTAAAAGTATTTATCTGATGACCTGAAAGACAGTTACCCATGAAGAAAAGTACTATCCTACTGTTGGTAAGCTTATTGACAAAATGGTAGATGAAGAGCCCCTTCTGACCGGTCACCCTGGTACCCTGTTTTACTTTGGTCAAGCAGTCTGATTGACTGCAAATCACCATTAAGGTACTATTTTTACTCAGCTGAAAAAATGTTTGTCTGGTAGATTTAATGCAATGTGTCATTTCAGCCTACCTACAGAGAAAATTCCAGATTTAAATGAGGATATGTTCTGAAAAATCAACTGCTTTGCAGTAGCTGCGTCCAGTACTGCACTCCAAAGAGGAAGGAATCGTGAACAAGTGTGCAAATAAGCCAACCCTTTAATGAGAGAGGGGGATAATGAGGAGGTGGCCCTCTGTGCTCCCCAGCTGGGCTAAACTCATGGGAGCTGGAGTCACCAGACAAAGCTGAAAACTGAGAGCTGTGAAGCTGAACGGAATTCTTGTAATTCTTTTGAACTGCAGGCAAAATTATTCACAGTGAAAATTGTACCAGAGGAATGTATAAGCTGAAATATTTTCAGTGTAGAGGGCAAAGGGAAATCCATAGTCAAGTAAATGGCTATAACAGATGGCAGGTGTTTTCTGCATTTGCATTTTATTTTTGACCCAGGAATGAGACTCTGGAGCAAATCTCATTTATCCTTGTGCACTGTGCTTTGGTTCAAATCTCAGAGCAGTCCTGGAGTCCATGACCTGGTTTCCTTTTGGATGAAAATGGCCTGAAATCTGCCCTCCAGGAGGGCACTTGGGAAGTTCCCACCACGGGGGGTTGCTGAGTTCGTGGGATCAGGTTAGAGTTGGTTTGAAGTCACCTCCTCTCTTCTGAAAGTGCATGGGTACTGAGACCTCAGCAGTGGCTGTTCCCCCTGCAAGTCTGCTGCTCTTGCTTTGCAAGTTTATTTTTCTCTGAATCTCCAGTGACCACTTAAAACAGCTTGACTAAGCTATAGATAGCTTTTATGGTAACTTTGCACATGGTTTTGTCATGCATACAATATGCAGGTTTATATTCAGAAGATGCATAATCTAAGTTTTTTAATTTATTAAAAGATGGAGGATAAAGAATAAATCAGTTTGAAGTCGTACTTGGTTTGAATGAAGAGCCCATCATTTTAATGCACTCCAACACCTTCAGTATTTATCAGCTAACTAAAACAACTGTACACCAAATCTGCCAGCACGTGTGTAGCTAGTAAGCAGAAATAGTTACATCTGATCACTCTTGACCATGTGTATGTGTATTTTAAACCTGCATGTGATCTGCCACATGCTGCCAGCCAGCCACACTTGTTTTGGCACAAGTCTTTGTGAGAAGGTGGACATCTGAGGGGAGCTGAGAGGTGGGGAGCCCCTGGAGGAAGTGGGGGCTCTGGGGAGCTCGTACTTGTCCCTCTCTCTGCAGTGAGGGTGGGCTGCAGGCAGCAGGGCAGGCATGGGCTCACCTGGCTGCCTTCAGCAGCATCCTGAGGAATGCTGCAGGATTGGTGAGGTTAGGGCACTTGAACTTGGGCTGTCTGTGCAGGCTGGCCGTGTGCTGCTTCTGGCAGGGTTGTGCAGGGCCAGCTCTGGGAAGCGCTTCCGGGCCCCATGGGTTAAGGTGGTGGCTACTGTTGGGCTTTTTTTTTTCCAAGTCTGAATGACTCTCTAAGCAAGTGGGCTAGCAAATAAATAAAATGAGCAGGAAAATGAGAGTTTAAAAACAAAAAGTCATTTGAGTAGTCTCTAATTCTAGGTGCTTAGCTAGTCACTGCTGCTAATCTGATTTGTCTTTCTTTGAAACCTAACCAAAAGCATAAGCTCCTTGAGTATATGCTGAACACAGTAATCATGTAGGTGATAAATCTGTGTGAACCTCAACATAGGTTTTCAAAGTTCCAGAGGTAGTTTTGCTTATGAGGAATGCTTAAGAAGGTATTTTGTTTAGTTTTTGATTTGCTTTTATGGCACATCCCTCTCCACCCACTATAGCTCCTCAGCTGTTCTTGAATAGCTGATCAGGGTTCAGAGTAGGATCTGTGCCAAGGAAATGGTGCATGTGAAAAAATCAGGAGGTAGAAGTTATGTCACAAGGGAGTCAAGTTATCGTGACTCATTTCACTCTGGCCTTTAGATCTGAGCTTTTTTTGATTTTAATTTGTTTCTGTAGTTCTCCCTTTAAATTTTGTTTTGGTTTGGCAGAGCAGACTTGATGAACAAGTAAAACAATCAAGTGATGCTGAAATGGTGGTGTTGAATAGGCTGTAGCACAGCTTCTGAGATTCTAGAGAGTCTATTCAGGTAGAAGAGCCAGCAAGTTGATCAGAGGGATGGAGTACCTCTGCTGTGAAGAAAGGCTGACAGAATTGGATTTGTTGAGCCTGGTAACAAGTAGCCTTTGGGGTGACCTAATTGTGGCCTTCCAGTACCTGAAGTGAACCTACAATAAAGATGGAGAGAGTTTTTACAAGAGCATGTAGTGACAGAACAAGGGGGAATGGCTTCAAACTGACAATAGGTTTAGATTAGATATAAGAAAAAAATCTTTACCATGTGGGTGGTGAGTCACTGGCACAGGTTGCCCAGAGAAGTTGTGGATGCCCCATCCCTGGAAGTGTTTAAGGCCAGACTGGAGCTCTGAGCAGCTTTGTCTAGTGGAAGGTGTCCCTGTCCACAGTAGTGGGGTTGAAACTAATTCATCTTTAAGGTCCCTTCCAACCCAAACTGTTGTATGATTCTATGATATTTTTAGTGAAAATGGAGATGTACTATGGCTTGTTGCAGCCCAGCAGCAGAAACCCACATCTCTTGCTGGGCCTGGTGGGAGCTGTGGCTCTTCTGCAGGAGGTCCAGGTCAGCATGGGCAGGGCTGTGCACACCAGTAGGTGCAGCCAGAGGTGGCTGTGTCTTCAATACTGCGGCTCGTTAGGGTTGGTTCTGTAGAGGGAAACCACTGTTCATGAGGTCCCAGTGTCCTTGCTGAACATTTTCTGGAGGGTGGAGGGTCATGTCAAATTAGCTCTGCTTGGGGTCTTTGTGTGCTCCTGGAGCACATGTCTGGGTTTAGCTGCACTAAAAAGGAAAGCAGTTTGTGTGCTCTTAGGCTGCACCACAATGTGGGACAAGAGGAGTGGAAAGGAGGGATGACTGGGAGATGTGTCAGAAGTGCACTTATCTCTTCATCTAAATAGTAATTGTTAGGGTTTTTTGCTCCCCAGCTGTTCAGTCTCCGTGTGTTGTTGTAAGAGCTCAGTGCTGATTGTGCCTGTTGAATTTAGCATTAGTGTTCCCTGGCTATTGAAAGGATCTCTGCAGTGTCCCTGGCTTTTTCTTTGTTTTTGGCTGAAGCATATCACTCAGTTATAATTCACATGATAATGTTTGTCACTATTAAACTGCAGCATTGCCCTTGTCAAAACTTGGCTCCAGCTGTTCACCAGAGTGGTGTGAATGGTGTTTGAGTGTGCACATCTGGTCATTTTGGAACAGGTTTAGTACATTCTTTTCTGTGCTAGAGTTTAATTTGCAGCTGTAAAGCAGACAGACACAGCACTAAATTACTCAGTTTCAGATAAATGCTTTCTTTGTGACTGCTTTGTGAAAAAGATTTATGGCAATGCTCTGTATCCTGATATGTTTCTTCCCCTTCTTCTGCCACTTGCCCGAAGTCTGACATCTTACAACTTGTGTGTTAGTCTTTGCATCTGCTTACCAAGTATATAATTATTACATAAGCTGAAGATACAGATTGTGTAATTAAAGCAATAAGCTGAAGTAGAAACTTAAATTTCGTACCTTTTGCCAGCTGTAGAAATTGAGAAAAAATTAAAAATTGAACCTTTGCCCATGAGTACCAGCAACTTCTCTCTCCTGCACTTGAGGAACGTTTTTGTAATCTGTTTCAATACTCTTAAAATAAAGCTAGGAAAAGGGACTTTCACTGCCTGGGAGAGCCAGAAATTTATTCAGGAAAAGCAAAATTAGATTTTTTTTTTTCTCATAGAGTTTCACTTGGATGTGTTTTTATTAGTAAGGCCATTTTTCAGAGGGGACCGTGTGCAAAGATAATTACTGATCTGGTGTAGATCTCAGTGATGCTCAGATTTAGCAGAGTTCTATTTTAAAGACTTAAAATAATAAACTGAAAGTATTTATTTTCCCATGCAGGCTTAGATCTTGGTATTTCTTTCTAAGTAATACATGAAGGAGGAGAAATGGAGGGTTCCTTTTGGCCACAATTGCTTCATTATCTCTGCTCAGCTTTTCACCTTGTCACTGACAGTGTCTTTGCCTCTTGCATCTTCTCTGAGTGAAGATGTTAAGGCTGTACCTGTTTTACCTTTTGCAGTTTCCAGGAGGATCAGTCTACTTAGTTTTTCATTAATACTGATCAATCTATATTAATTTGGTTATAAATCATGGTAAGAGAGAAGTATAATTTATTCATTAAATTTGAGCAAAGAACTTGAACACTTAGAGTTACCTGTGCTATGGAGGTGTAAACTAGCTGGGTTTTTTAAGGTACAGTGTCTTTTACAGTGAGTTGTTGGGCTTTGTTTCCTTCTTCAGTCCTCAGCTGACCGGTTGGGAATGCTTTTTGTCCCACCTCCCCCCAGCAATTTCTATCTGCATCCTTGGTGGAACCAGCAAGCTGTTACCACTTTGCTGCTTTGGCAGTTCTGGGGATAGAATGCTCAACAAAGTGATGTTTCCAGGACCAGTCAAAACAGGTGCTAAATGCTAGACAGAGAGACCATGGGAAGTGTGGGTGATGATAACTTGTTATTTGTCATCTGACCTGAATTACTGTACATTATTGCTCCTTTTTGCTCAGGATGCAGAGAGCTTGCTGCAGTTATCTGCAGTCTTATCTTAAAACCCTCTCCATTTTATTCTGCTTTGTAAAATTACTTTGAAAAATACCTCATCCATCCCAGCAAAGAGGAATCCACCTAACTGCTTATTGGTTGTGCCATTGGGAAGATGGATGGCTGAAGTGGAAACCCATGGAGTGGAAGCAGAGGCAGTTGCTTTGTACTCTCATGAGCCAAGCTGATCAGGCAGTAGATGGTGCAAGCTGCATGTTTGAATTCCTCTCTGGACACTTATTGCAGTGCTCTGTAATCTCTTGACAACCTTTCTACTCGTGTGAAAGTTATTTCTGTTGTACAGGCATTTTCCCTCTGCCTCAAAACAGCATCAGTGAATTGACTATGATATCTTTAGCATGATACACTCTTGTGTGCTCTCTTTGCCAACTTAATTTAGCTAAGTTAGCACACTGCTAACTTAAAATCATTACATGCACTTACTAAGTAAATCACTCAAAAGTATTTTACTCTTAAACTATAAATGACTACTATATGATTTTCATTTGGTGTAGGTCAGTTTGAAGCCTCATGCTTTTTGCAGACTCCTGATAGGGAAGTAGTTCATGTGAAGAGAAGCACTTGTTGAGAATTTTTTTTTTTGAAAGAATTCTACACCAATGTGGAAGGCTATGTTTTTTTTATTGGGAGGGAGGCAGAATGCTGTTTCCCATATGGTTTTATGGAGCTGAGTTGGGGCTTGGACAATTAAATTGTATTTATTTGCAAGAGATTACTACTCCTGTAAAATCAGTCAGAACACAGTCTTTCGGTTTTCCCTCTTCTAAGCCTTTGAAAATGCTTAGTGCACATATGTGCACTGGCACATATATACATGCATATAAATATAAAATTTTTTTTCTACATGGTCAGAGTATTTATCTAGTGTTGTAATCCTTCTGTTTTACCATGAAATGCATATGTTAGATTTGCTGGAATATTTTATGTGAATTTCTATTGAACTTGCTAGGTGTCTGTTGCAGCTCATAATAAAAAGAAATCAACTCTTCATGTCCAGCAAGTTTGGTTTTTATCCAAATCCTGTCTTGAAGGCTCTTGGTTGTTTCTACAGTGCAATTGGATTTAATTTTTTCTCTGTTATGGTAGAAGACTTTTGACAAGTGTGGTGGCTCTTAGTGAGAGGTCAATGAGACTGAAGTCATTGACAAACCCCACTGTTGCAGGAGAAGAAGAGCACACCTTTTGGGGTTCTTTGTTATGGTCACTGCTCGTTCAGAGAAGGATTCGCTGGTGCTTCTCTGTTCTGTCAGTGTGAAAACCACTGAAATGTTCAAAGCAGACTAATAATGGCTTTTGCTCCTTGATCTGTCACTTCTTTGTAACAGCTTTATTGAGAGATCAGAGAGGGAAATCCAGCAGAAATCCAGTGAAATATTTAGGGGAGCCGAGCCTATGAGAAAGGAGTCAGAGGGAAGGAGGAAGGCTGGGGTTGAGGGGCTGGTCTAATCCCCAAATCATAATGGATGTGTGAGAAGGTGGAGGTAGATACTTCTTATATGTGCACACCACAAGGACATGGGACAGTTGTCACTTGTTGCAATAAAAAAAAAAAATATTGGACACAAGGAGAAAAAAACCGTAGTGAGAGTGGTTAAGTGCTGGAAGTCACTCAGGTTATGGAAACTTTGATCTTGCATATTTTCAAAACTTAACTGGTCAAGGCCTGGCAACCTTGTCTAGCTTCAAAACTGTCCCTTTTGTAAGCAAGAGATTGGACTTACTCACCTCCCAAGGCCCCTTCCAAATGACTCTGTCTGAATTTGCACAGTTCATAACAAACCTTTGTGGGGTGTTTCTTCCCCCATTTCTCCTGCATCCCCTCCAGGGAAATACAGACACACAACTGTGGGAGAGAAATCCCTGGCATGAAAAAGACTTTGTAGGTTTATTATCAGTTATTTGAGAAGGTTCTGCCAGACAACTGATCTTTCAAACTCCTGCCAAACTTCACAGGGAAACTTAATTCTGTGATTTGTCACCACCCTCTAGGTGAAAAAGATGCAAGTCAAATTTTAAATAGATAGTAAATAGATGCTGAATATCAGTGGGAATATGTTCCTATAACTCTTAATAGCTTTACGTGACCTTGTAGTCATATATAACTTATCATACATAACTTTTTGTAAGGAGACTCTGCAATGAGGTCAAGTTTCAGCTCTCATTTAATACACACTTGGTGTCTCCTCCCCCCTTATCATACAGACTTAGAGCCTGTTACTATTTTTTGTTGATGGCCAACACCTTCAAATACTTCTTTAAGGGAAGATTTAGTCTGAGTTCTTGTTGTTTAAGCATTATGTAACAAGTCAGGCCATTTTATGAGTATTCATTCACATGATCACTGCATAATGCTGAAACTAGGCAACCATAGATGGACAATGGAAATGGCATCAGTCAACAAAAGATTATTTTCCACTTTCACCTTGAAATAACAAACATTTATTTTAAAGGGTTGATGAAATTTTAATCATTTCTCTATACATTTGCTAGTCAAAGTAATTGCTTTACCTGTGACCTCCTCTGCTCAAGGATCAGGTCACTATGTTAAGAAGCCAGAATAAGTAATACAGCCAGTGTTAGGTATTTTCTCCAGTTTGAAAAATCATTGTTTTTAAGCCAGGGTTTTTTTTTTTTAATTTTCTGCCACTTGGAATAATCAGTGATTCTTGTGTTTCAATTAAACAGAAAAAGAAAAAAATAAACAGGATGCCTACTACAGTGCTGATTGGTAGCTGGGAGCTTGTTCTCCCTCCTCAATCACATAAAGGATCTACATCAAAGTTTTCAGTGCCACCAGTCTCTCATAAGGCACATTAGCTACCTGACAGGGGGAGAAACCAGGGAGCCGTGGTGCACCTCAGTGCCCTGTGGCACCAAAGAATTGCCTAACTTTAGCTACTTCTGTGTATGAATTGTGTGATGTAACTGATTTCATAGACACACAAAATATTTGAAATTACTATTCCTTGTTACTGGATTAAAAGATGTGTGTATTTTTGAAATGTTTCCACTCACTGAAGTGTTTTCTGACATTCAGAAGAGCTCTTTGAGTGTTTTGAACCATCAAACCTGGGTTTTAATTTCTTGTGAAGGTGTGTCTAAAATATATCTGTTGGGTTTTAGACAACTGTCATTGAAATTTGCCACTGTTAAGTGGTTAAGGTTATTGTATTATAGGTTCAGAACTGGCCTTTTCCTGAATGGAAAAATTGCTTTTAAGAAACTGATGACCAAACAGAGCAAGTATGTATGTTGAATAGTTACATTTGTGGAGTGCAGCCAGTCCCAATGTATGGAAAGAATTGCATAAGTCTTAGAAGATACTGGAAAGATCTGGTCACTAATGAACTATAAAAGATTTTCAGAAATTCCTGGTCTTTTTCTTAGATTTTCTATTGCTTTTTGTGACAACTTTAAGGACAGAGATGCCAAAAATCTGTGGACAAAAGCTGTTAGGCATTATCCAGAGCATTACAGTACCATTTCTTTAACTTCATAGTTAAACAAAGAAAAGTAACTTCTACAAAATTTCATTTTAAAAAATTAGCATATATGAGCACAAAACAGAAAAAAAGAGCTTAGTTGTACTATTCTTGAGTCAATAAAAATCCTAGCATGATCGACCTTTTACTGACCTGATGAGAAATAATTGTTATGCTTTCAAAATGCAGTTCCTTACAGCTGAACAACAAAATGCCAAAGGAACTACCCTTTTCTGGTATGTACCATCCAGTAAAAGGTATCTGGGTAGCTGAAATTGGTGGAGAAAGCCTTTATTCTCACTGACTCTTTGGATCAAAAAGGAAATTGCAATGTCTCTGTTCCTAAAACCCTGTGAAATGCCTTGGAATGGGTCTTTGCTTCATTTTGAAAGGTGGGAGGTGTTGTCAAGGTGGTTGTTCAAGTCATGAGATGGGGCAGGGGTGAATTTTTGAGGCTAAGAGCTTCTCCTCTCTTCAGACCGTTGAAAATGTCTTCAATTGACATTCACCTTTGGTGAATGCGTTTCCTTTACTCCTGTCAGCGCTCTGATAGATACATGACTGTTGGTGAAAGCAGCTGTAAAACAAAACAAGGTGAATTAAATCTGGTAATCATGTCACCATGAGAAAACACACTGATATTTGTCATCCCCTTGGTTCTCCCCCAGCTCCTTGCAGTCTCTGTGCAATTCCAGCACCCATTTGTGTCGCTCCATCTGGAAAACCTTCAGGGACAGTGTGGGCAGCTCTAGGTGACCTGTTCTGGTCCTTACACCTGAGCTGGGCATTTGTCCTTTTTTTTTCTTTTATTCCTCTTCCCTCAATCACCACCTCCTCACAGTTTCCTGATAACCAGTCTAAATTTCTTTTTATCATCACTTTAAGCCAACTGTACTGTCTGTCTTGGATGAACAGGGAGGATGTTATGCTCTGATCATCTTCACAGAAACCTTTCAGACATCAAAATCTTTTGTCATGCTTCTTTCTTTTCTTTATAGACTATCAATCTAGTGACAGAGGGAGGTCTATCAGAGTCTAAAAAGTGAAGATATCTGTGAGCTCACAGGTGTGCTCAGTAATCAATATGCAGCATATGCATACATAAGCAGTTGGGAAAAAGCATGTCTACACTTTCCTTCTGTTGACCACTCTTACCTTGATTTACATGGCCTTAATCTATGATGGTCAATTAGTGACCCATAATGCTCAGTAACACATAACTCCACAGAGAAGAATAACTTAGAAACAGCTGGGAGCAGAAGTTTCTTACAGTTGCTTGTTTACTCTTGCCTATCCAGTCCAAGCACTGCCTGTAGGTGGATTGGGAAGGTGGGCTTACTTTGCAATAGCTGGGGTTTGTGACTGTGCACCCAGCCCAGCCCTGAGCAGCTCTTCGTGCCTGGCTTAGTCTCCACAACAGCTGCAATGAAATGCTTGCACTTGAACCAGGTGGGGGATTTTCATCTGGCCTTTCTTGAAGCTGCTGTTGTCATTTTTATGGAGTGCAAAGGGCAAAGAGAGGTAAGCGTCCCCATCCAAGATCCAGAAACAGTGCCAGAGAGCCTGGCTTGAGGATTTGTGGTTTGATGGTTTCTTTAAAAAATATATTAATGAGGTGGACAGTGCAGACTGCCTACAGAAGTTCTAGAGGTTGTTGCCTGAAAATCTTCCTGCACAGGAAATAAAAATGGCTTTTTAATGAAAGCTTCTTTTGGATTAAGTAAAAGCTTAATCCAATTCAGAGTGGAGTTTACGTTGGTGTGTATAAGCTCTGAAATAAGTCTTGGCTTGAGCTGCATTTGTTAGTCCAGTGACAAATTATAACTCTTAAATTGAAAAACAAATGATAAGTCTTGTTTGGGGGTACAGATGTGGCCTCTTGCTTGTTTTCTGCATACTTTCATCAGCCAGTAGTTGTTCTAAGGAGGCAGTGGATATAAGGATGGGGCCTTTGTATATATAGGAGTTTGAGGTGATGATTTAACTGGGGAGAAAACAGGAAAAACAGCTGGCCTCTATTAGTTTCTCCTATCAGAAATGGGATTTGACATCAGTAGATGAGGCTTTATTGTGAACTGCAAGAGGATGGAGGGATGACAGCTTAATCCCAGCCTCTTAGTGAAGATTCAGTGGGATTTCTGTTTACTGAATGCCACAGCACTTTAGATGATGCCCAGGAAGTACTGTCATATTATTTACTGTTTTTTCACTTGTGCTCTTCTGAGTATAATAATGAACTTCAGACTGAAGAGAGGAGTTAAAGCAGAACTGAATAATACATTCAGAGATTCTGAGGGCTACCAGTGATGAAGCTTGCTTTGATGCCTTGTTCAAACACTGGTCAAGACATAATTGAAACCCTGATCCTGTCTCCAGTCTCTTTTCCCCTTGGTGTGGGTAAACCCAAACACCTGCCTATGTGGCTGAAAGCCTGCTCAGTTGGGTTTGTGGTGGCCTCTACTGGTGTTCCTCTGCAAGGGAAAAAAGTCACAAGCTCAGCTGTTCTAGTTTGCTCCTTTGAAAACATTACAGTCCAGAAAGTCTCTCCTTGTTAAGTGAAGTTATGGAGAGGGAAGATGAGGAAAGCTCTTCGAGTGCATCTGCTGTTGTGCCCCTTTGAATCAAGACCTACCACCAGGAGTACAGCTCTCAAAGCTGAGTGTTCTGCTGACCATTACGGGTTTGTTGCCTCCAGGAGCAGATGTGGCCTGGGAGAAACTCGTCTTGAGCCTCGAAGCAGCTCCTGCCAGCTTTGGTGCTGGGTTGCAGCTGGAAGCCAGCTGGGGTCAGGCAGCTGGGGCACTCGGGGTGCTCTGCCCTGTGTGCTCCTTGGTGAGCCTTACTTGCTTTGGATCAGGAGTATCTGCACTCAGGCTTAACCTGTTCCTGCCATTCCAGAATAATTCAATCCCACAGGTCATTAAAGCTACTTAGAAGCCTTCCAGCTGTTGTGGAAGAAATAAAATTAGTAACATCAAGAGAGGCCTTGAGCATGTAGCAGTGAGAGGATGCTTTGAATTGATATGAGTACAGGGCTCTTCCCTGCTCCTGCTAGGCCAGAGAAAGAATGTCAGTGGGTTTGCACGCCCAGGGAAGCATGGTGGGAGAACTTGGAGCTGGGGCAAGAAACATCACTGAGAGGAGTTGTCTAGGTTGTGTCTTCGTCCTTCTCAGCTGAAGAGCAAGGCATTGCTGTGAGCAGCAAAAGGCCTTCTTGCTTCAGATTTAAATGACTCTTCACATGCTTGTGAACATCACACTAGGACCTGTCTGTAACCTTTTGCCAGTAAATTGTCTGTGGGTGAGAGGGGATCTGTGGGTGGTTTGTCCATCAGGTGTGTTTAGTTTTCTAGGAACTAGAAAACTTTCCAAGCTCTGGGATGTTCTGGTCCCTCCTGGCAGTTGTAGTCCAGGGAAGGTGTAGGCTCCTGTCTTCGGTTTTTTCCCCCTTGGACACCCAAAAGTTGACTCTCGAGCTGTTAGAGCAGGGGGTCAGAGCTTCTCAAATCTGTCTGTGAACTGAGCTGCTATGCTTATCTACCTCATGAGGATGGCAGTCTGGTGCAGAAAGTCAGGTTGTTGGAAAGACATGACCCAAAACCACATGGTTTGGTTTTGAATGTTGTGCTTTGAGTTTATCAATTTTGCCTCTTGGTTATATGTTACATATTTAGTCTTTTTATCAGAAATAAAATCCAGGCTAGAAAATTTGGGTTTGTATTTTGTTTTAAGCAACTTACAGCTCATATTTAACGGTTGAAAATCTGAAGCCCTGTTAAAAGCATTGAATATCATGACACTTGAAATAAAATCATGAGATGGCAGTGTTGCTTCTAGCAGCTGATCTCTTTGGCAGTGCTTCATTTTCTAGGTCTCTGTGCAAATGCTTTTTGCTTGCTAAAAGCCTTGTATTGACAAATTAGAACCAAGGCTAAATGCATGATTATTTCCACTATCTAACCTGTTTATCACTTTTGTGTTGCTTCTGGATTTGTCACTTGAATTTCTCACAGGCACAAATCAGTGCACTTGTTTTCCTGGCAACGCATAGATTTTGAATATGGTTAAATGTATTTAAATTAATCTGACATCTGGGGATGTGGGTAGTGAGAACAGGTTTCCATGTTACCAGCTAACTTTAGCCTTGTAGCTGAGGAGACTCTCTGTCACCGTGTGGGGTGGCAGGAGGGAGCTCTGCCATACTGCCGTGCTCTGGCAGCACTGGCTGTCAAGAGTGCCTGAAGGGACTGGCCTCTTGACTGATGTGCTTCAATTTCATCCAACCCATTTCGACCACAAGGGCATTGTTGGCCTAAGAGCAACCAGGGAGCTTTCCCATACAAGTTCAAGTGATCCTTAAACTCCTTCTGGCTGCTTCTGTTCTTAGCTTTTAGCCTGAGTCTATTTAGGCATGCTCTGAAGGAGGGCATTGCCAGTGGGTGTGAGGGTACCCTTGATCTGGCAGGCAGTGCTTTATCAGTTTGAGTTTAAGTGTTTGAGATTTAAATTTGTAAGACCCTGCCTCCTTGGGCTTGCCCGGTACATCAAGACTCAGCTAACATTTGCCACCAGAAGAGGTTTCTGTGAAGTCAGTGTCACATGCTGCTTGCTCACCGTGGTCTGCTGGCACTGTAATAACTGCAGTGCTTCCATACTGAGCTTGAAAAAGTCTCAGCTTACTTATGTAGCCCTTTAAACAGGATCCAGTCCTTAGCAAGATCTTTCTCTGTGCATCAAAGGGTAACACTATGCCCTTTAGGCACTTGGGAGTTTTTTTCCTGGGTCTTTTCTTCTCACCCCAAAGTTTTCCTGCAGTTTGTATCCTCAAAGGGTGAAGTTTTTTTCCTTTCAGCTGGAATAATGGTTGCTCTTGCTGCACTTGAATAACATTGATGTCCTTTGAGCAGGGGGAGGCAGAAGCATTTCCTGGCTAGACAGCAAACCAAACTGGCACAGGGATAAGCTTTTAAACAGCTTGCATGCTGTGTGGGCAGCCTTCTCCAGGGAATGCAAGGATGGGAGCTTCAGTATATGGAATCTTTGCATGGAAGTCAACAGCCTTACTTTACATGAATATGTCCTGGAGAAGAAGAATTGGCTGTGGCTGAGCACGTTGGTGGCAGCTGCTGAAGAGCTACAGCAAACTCAGGTGGCCGAGCTTGGCTTCGTGATACCCTGGTGGCGGTGAGGCTGTGGAAGCAATGAAACGTGGCCTAACAGTGTGAGCTCAGAAGGAACAAGTATAAAAATGAAGGGTTGAAATAGAGCAATGAAATGTAAAAATATTCCTTCCTGGAAAGGGCCTTCATGCCATTTAGAAAGGAAAAGAGATGTGCCTGCGTTCTTCTGCCAAGATCCCCAGTGCACATTGGCTTGGCTTCAGTAATTTTTAATAGAATTCAACCTCAAGTGCTTCCAAATGAGCAAACAGGAGTTGAATTAACTTAAAGGACTCTTCTTCCTTTGAAAGACAGAGATAACAAAAGAAAAGTTCATTATAGGTATGAATGAATTGCAGATACCTGCCTGTGTCTTGTTTTGGGGCTTTTTTGTGCCACTAAAACTTGTGTGCAGCTGTTCAAGCTCTGTAAGAGCTGTCATGGTGAGGGTTAATTATGGAAGGCTGTAATTTACAGGTAGGAAAGGATTCAGGATTTCAGGGAAAATTTCAGCAATATATGTTCCAAGTACCTACTAACAGCTTTAATATACCAATTCCAAATCCTCAGGGAGTATAAGGGGAAAGAGATGCAAAAAAATGGCCAGATTCACTTTCTAACATCTGCTTTTGTCACTGAGTCAGAATACCAGGTTTTTGCTCTGACACAGCTGGGCATCATTACTTATGTTTTTAAGCAACATGAAATTCCTCTTCCCGTGTTCCCACAAACATCATGCTATAGATATTTTTTCTGTATATACATATGGACATGTTTATTTCCTGGGGGATGGATGGACTCTCATAGTGCTTATTTTCCCATGCTATTATTTCAAGACTAGTTGATGGTTGCAAAAGATAATTCCCCAAAGAGGAAGATACCAGGTCTAGCTTCCCTCAAAGCTTGTCTCAGGCCCAATGCTCATTAGTTAAAGGGGAAGTTTCTTGCTGTGTACTGTAGGGTCGAGAAACCTGAACTGGACAGCAGAATATTTTGTTGCTCCACATAAAAGAAAATAATTTTGTCCTCCAAGTTGCTCCACCTAATTTTTTTCAGTTAGGTGTTTGCATCAGGCTGTGTGGATACAATGTGTGCTGTAGACTGGATATAATCTCCATGAAAACTTTGAGTTGTCTTACACAGAGTACCTTCAATGACGGGTTTGTTAAAACTTTTGTCACCTTGTTCTCAGAAATGTCAAGTGAGGAATTTCATCTTGATTTTCTTAAGTGGATTAGCCCTGGCATAGCCACAACGCTACACAGTCTTCAAGGTGCCTTCAAGGTTGCAGTGTCATAATGGCTTTAGCAATATTGCTCTCAAAATGCGCCTGTTAGCAATTTTCAGCATTAATGATAAACAAAATGAAGTGAATTCATGCAGAAAAACTTCACAGGGAGTTTAATCTATCACAGTGTAGAAGTGTTTAGCCGATATGTAACTTTTTGTGCTTTAAGTGTTGTGGAATTCTGGTTTTTTTAATAAATGTCCTGTTTCAGAACCGTTGCAGCTGGTTGATAGTCAATGTGTTTGGTTCAGTCAGTTTTGGAACCGAAATTCTAGTTCAAGGTTTTAAAGAGCCAAGACACAGCAATATTAAAGTGGGATCCTCTAATAACTTCAGGCATTTATGAGCAAACTGGGGGAGGGAGGGTGTGAAATTCTGTGCTAAGGACGAATGACTGGGAGCCTGACTTGGGTTCACCTCATGAGTTTGTGTTGTGTTGTGAACTTAAGTGTCAGTCCCCTCAAAGCTGATGATGGATAACACTTGTTTCACTGGTGAAAAGGAGCTTTGAATGGATGTTGTTTTTGATGTGCAGTTTCCACAAGCAGATCAGTACAATGTCTGTCAGACTGTTTCAGGTAACAGTTGACAGTGTCGCAGAGCGTAGATTAAACAAGGGTTACGCCTGACTTTGAAAATTGTTAAAATTGCTGCTGTTCTCGTGCAGATGTTGGCTGTTGCAAGGGTGCTTTGGGATTACAGCATTATGACTCAGTGGTGCCATCCTATCTCCTCCAGTGCTGTTTATCCATCTGTGCTGACAGTTTTCTCCTGACTGTGCAGGGATGAAAGGGAAAGAGGCAAGTCTAGATCTGATGGCTAGCTGTATAATTCTCATACTTCAAAGGCTATTGCTTGTTCTTGTCACCTTCTGCACTATTTATGTTGTATGTAAATCATCTGATCCACATTGTGCTCCTAATAATTCTCAAGCTGTTTGCCCGAGTTGCTCATCACTGTCTTTGCTGCTATGGAAACAAATTGTTCCCAGTTGCATAGGAAGAATATTTACTTTTTCTGTGATTTGGTTGCGATGCATCAGAAATTGAGAGTCCAGGCATTGTTCTCTATAACCAGGTGCTTTTGGAAGAGTTTTTGGATGATGGGTGATGCTGCCTAACATTTGGTGTTTGTTCTGTTTGGAAAATCAAGTGAAAGAGGTGGGGGATGGGTATTCAATCATATTTGCTGCATTCTGTTAAGGGAAGCACTGCCCAAAAGTCTTGCAGCAACACGTCATTTTAGAAAATGAATGACTGCCATTGTCTTTTGCTTGTCCTTTGTACCTTCATGACAGTATGACTAGTGTGTTCCCATTGACTTTTTCTATGCCAGCATTGGGCAGCCACTACTTATTTCACAGAATCACAGAATATTCTGAGTTGGAAGAGACCCACAAGGATCATCGAGTCCAACTCTTAAGTGAATAGCCCGACAGGGATCAAATCCACAACCTTGGCATTATTAGCATCATTTTCTCACCAATGAGTTTTTTGCATCATTGTGAACAAGAGGTGATGAATGGGAAAAACAATCCCTTTCCTAATTGTGGTATCCTGTGCATGCACTAGTGGGATTTATGGTGGTACAATGCCAACTTTTGCCTGCTCTTAGGTAACTTGCTGCTGGATTGTTACTTAGTATGTTCCCAAAAGCACTGTTTTAATGTATATGAACAATGCATGTTTTTTATACATGCAAACCTTTTTTATGCATAGTCAAGGGTCTGGAGGAAAAGCTATATGAGGGATGGCTAAGGTCACTTGGTCTGATCAGCCTGGAGAAGAGGAGATTCAGGGAAGTCAACATCTTCCTCACAAGGGGAAGCAGAGAAGCAGGCACCAATCTCTTCCCTCTGGTGACCAGTGACAAGACCCAAGAGAATGACACGAAGCTGTGTCAGGGGAGGTTTAGATTGGATATTAGAAAAATGTTTTTCATTCAGAGAGTGGCTGAGCACTGGAATGGGCTCCTCCAGGAAGTGGTCACAGCCCCAAGCTTGACAGAGCACACAAATTGCTTAGACAATGCTCTCAGGCATCACAATCTCAAGGTGTGATTCTCGGGGCTGTCTTGTGCAGGGCTGAGAGCTGGACTACAATGATCCATGTGGGTGCCTTCTAACTTAGAATATTCTTTGAAACAATGTATTCTTATATGAGCTGGATTGCTACTCAGACAATTCTGTTGACTTTCATTGTGCATTTTTTTTTTTTTTTTTGCATTCTGGTTCTTCATAATGGTGCCATCTGTATGTGGAAAGAGCTCCCTGTCTGGAAAGGTGATATTTAGCTAAATATCCCTTTCCCTATCAAGCCATGATCTCAAACTTCTAAAGTATCAGATTTTAATAAAATGTGCCCTGGTTTCACTATTGATTTGTCCTTTTAGTCAAGGGAAATTCCCTCCCATCTGTTTGGTTTGGTTTTTCTTGGTTTTTTTCCGTGTTAAGCTCCACTTATCTGTATGGCAGAGGATTCAGTCTAGGATGACAGCAGTCTGCTTCCTTTGCCTCATGCAGCAGGAGCCTTCACCCTAATTGAGCATTGTAGGTGCTAGTGCAGTAATACCTTTGCTGATTGTGACAGCTGACAGCATATGGCTGCTTCTCGGCAGAACAGGGACACCCTCACACATCAGAGCTGCAGGGTGGGCAGATCAGTTGCATTTTTGCATTTCACCAGGTGGAGCAAACTTGCATCAAAATGGCTGTAGGTTCCCCTTCATCCTGCCGTTATTGAGTATCTGTGTTCTGGGTTCTACCTGTCAGCAAAACTGTAGCAGTGTTTGATTTCAGATTTGGTGGGACCCACTGCTAGCAAACTGAGGAAATGGGAAGGGGAATAGAGGAATTGAGGATCATTTTGACTTACTGGGCTCACAAATCAGGTTCTTGAGTGATAACTGAAATAGGCAGAGGAGAATGAACTGCATCACTCCCACTCTGTCTTCCCCTTTCAGTAGTTTGGACCTTTGAGGGTACATTGTTTTAAGCATATCTAAATTATTTGGTCAATTTTTCAACCTTAAATTTAGCAGGAAATGCTTCAGAAAGAAGCTACCTTTTTTTTTTTTTTTGACATTGATGGTTTTAATGTAAAAAAGGAGATTTCTCATGAAAACAAAAAAATTGCAAGCAAGTCATTAAATGACATACTAGCTAATGATCTGTGCCTGTATTATACCATCCTGAAGGTAAACCTTGATATTGGACATGGAAATGAAGATGAACTCTTTGCGGTCTTTGTGATTTACAGTCAGTCAGACTTGACAATGGAACAAGAGAAGAGAAGGCTATCAGAAATACCCTTTTGCCTACCAGTGTAAGCAAGGGAGAGTGACCAGTGCCCTGCCAGAAGATGTGGCTGTGTGGCGTGTGCTGCCATCCTGGTTTGAGGCGGGTCAGGTGCAGGGCTCAACAGACGCTCCAGAGCGCGAAGGGTTGGGGGCGAGCGGGTGAAACACTGACTGACTTGTGCTGGCAGATGGGAATTGAGGGATTCATTAGTCATGCTGTAGTCTCTTGTTTTGCAGTTTGTCATGATGAAATGAGAAAAAAACAGTTGCCTTTCGATAGCTGCAGAGGGCTTTTAAATACTGCAGGTTAAAGGCCGCTGTGCTTGAACAGTGTTTTCTTCTACAGCGTTTGATCATTGAGACAGTTTTCCTGCAGATCAGGTGAGACATACATGATGAGATTAGCATTACCAGCTCCTGTTGATTGCAGAAAGTGCTGGATCTTATTTGGGAATCAGCAGAGAATGGTCCAAAGAGACTCTATTCTAAATGTTTTTTCTGTAAGTAAGACCACCTCTTTCAGCTGCTGCATAATCATGCACTACTCCAGTTCTCATCTGACTGAATTAGGATCTGTTCCAGTAAAAAAACAGTCAACTGGAAGATAAGCAATTTATGTTTTTTCTAAAGCATCTTACTAAACGGTACCTATTTGATACCCAAATGTGTATTCTACATCTGTCTTCGCTTGCTCTCTCCCCAGGAGGCTGTAATGTGCTTATTTAAGAGATGCTTTGCCTTGCTGTTCTTCAGTGATTCACTTTTTTGTGTGGAAATTGGGTCTAGACCTGTGCTGTCTGTCAAAGAAGTATAGGATATGAGATATGTTGTCCTGGTCACATAATTTTAATTTTAGATCACAGGAGGGAGGAGGAAGACAAGCAAGTCTTTCCAACCACCTACATCTTCAGGGTTGAAGTCACAAGTGTCTAAAAGGGTGTTAGAAATGATTAGCTATGAAATCATCCATGTAGGTTAATAGATGGGTAAATATACAATGAAGTGAAAAATGCCATAGAATTAATAGCTGAAGAGACATGAGTATTTGTAACCTCGCTAATGTCTATAGCAAAATGAAGTACTCTGGAATAAATTAGAATAACAATGAGAGGAGTAAGCTTATGAAAAGTTTGAAGTGTATCAGAATTGGGCAGCATTTCTCAACCAGTCGCATGTCAGAGGTACACTTCTGCTTGAGAAAACACAGTCAAGCCTTCTGAAACAATCCATCCAAGAGGAAACCAAATTAATGGGCCATTTTGCAGTGCTTGCTTGGTACAGAAAAATGCAAAATTCCTCCACAAAGTGAGGTCAGTTTAAAGGGACTAAATGCTGGCAGCCCCTGGACGAGAGACTTCAAAGCTCAGTTTCACCCCTTCTTTTACTGAAGTGTAAGTAAACAGAAAGGTTTAAAATAAGTGTTTAAATGTAGTAAATGTAGTTTGACAGAAGTCTTTCACCAAGTCTTCTTCTTAAGGCATTAAATGTTGTGTTTTCCCCATGCTCTCTTCTGTCCTTGCTGCTCTGCAAGCACTGGATTTTTTTCATGTTAGCTGTCAGTAACTACTCTTTGGGTTGTAATGTTTGTCACAAATACCTTTTGTCTCTTACAGGAAGGGACATAACCTGCCCTATTTTAGGCAATTCAGGTAAGTATGATATTTGGAGAGGATCCCAGCCTTGGGCATTTTTCTTGAATTAAGGGAACTGGTAATTTTTTTCCATTTCCTTGGTAGCTGTGAGTATCCAGTATAAGAAGCTGATGGCTGAGCTTTCCAGGAATGAGCTTTCCACCAAAAGCCTTTGGGGTGCTTAAATACAAACCAAGAGGCCACATTTGTTTATCTCTTAAGGGGCTGCTTCTGCACAAATATAACCAGGGTCCTTTCAGTGCTGAGGAGAATTAACCTGACAAAAACTGAAGCCCCCATCTTTGAATAGCTTCTGGATATATGTGCAGTGCGGGAGCAGCTTTTTTACACGTGTGGTGGGGGGGAAGAATTGAAGCATTCGGTATTTCCAAAATGTTCTAACCATACTGTCAGTGTTGCTTAGCAGCAGAGGGTTTAAAATAGCGGTATTACTCAACAGTGTGAGCCACATTTGCACATGGTAATGTTCTGTGTCCTGTATTGACTTGCTGCATTATAAAAGTGCTAAGTTAATGTAAGGAAAGTGAAGATAGCTCACCTCCTCCTCTCCTAACTTGAGGAACAAATGGCTGAACAGTGACATGTCTTCCTTGTGGTTTTAACAAGCAGATGTCCAGCACGGGGATGCCAAGGTATTTCAGTCCCCAGGTGTGTGCATGCAGACCTCATTTGTGTGCAAAGGCCTCTCCCACCCCTGTTTGCCTTGGAGCAGGTGAAGCTCTCAATCCAGCACCCTGTGCAAGTGCCAGCTCGGGCTGTGCCCTTAGTGCAGCATCAGCTGGCTTGGGGGGCCTGGCGAGGAACGGCAGGGACAAGAGCAAGTGTCAGTAACACTCAGTGGTCTCCCAGCAGCCAAACTTCTCAGTCCCTGCTAGGGCACATTCCCACCACCCATCTGCTTCCTGGGTGCTTTGGTCTTCTGGAGTGATGCTGAGAGTACCTGAGGTGGAGGTGTCACTCACCCACTGTGGGAGTCCCAGCCTCTGCTGGAGGAAGTCAAAGGACTTGCAAGACTCCAGCTGTGCTTGCTGTCATCTCCAGAAGAGTGGAATACTGTAGTGATGAAGGCAATAGATCATGGTGGCATAAGTAAAAAGTCTGACTCAGGTATCAAGGAGTTCAGGAGTTTTGTCCACAGGGTTAAACTAAGGGTGAATGGTGGTTAAGTTGTATGGTAGATACTGAAAAATATTATAGATTAATATAATAATTTTATGTAATATTATAGATTACTATAATAATATTATGTAAACATAAACAGCTCGGTGTATTACATGTTTTACCTGCTTTGAAGAGTTTCAACTATTGCTTTATGGCCATAGAAATACTCCCTTAGCCTTGCTAATGATTTTCTTAACAAACGTGACTACATATTATTGTGTCAAAATAGGGCCATATTTTAAAGCCCTGAAGTGAATTAAAATAGCAACTGGATCTGTCTTTAGTGGTTTGTTTGCTGTACCATGGAGATAAAATGTTCACCAGATGCAGATATGTAAATGCTGACCTTAAAATAAGGCAAATATGTTTCTTAAGCGGATCCCTCTGTTTTTTCCAGTATTTAAAACCGTGGCCTATTTCTTCAGTGAAGACTCATAAACAACCCATCTTAAATGGCGCAGTTAGAACATAATTTAACTTTACAGCTATTTTATTTATGCTTTGCCTGAAGTGTGGACCATGTTATGACAGGCATTCCCTCACACACATCATATGAACAGTGGAGGAGTATGGCCATTAAGTGTTAATCTAAGACTGGGAGTTGTGCATGTAAAGTACTTCCTTCAACCACTTTCAGTTTACAAGGCAATGTTTCAAAAAGAAATGTGGTAGTGCTTGTGACAAATAGCACAGTATAAATTATGATGATTCATGTTAATTTAAAATGCTGATTTAAAGTTTCTGAGGAGGAGAGCTGAGCTCAGTCAACTGTTTTGGGTTGGGGATAGCAATGGATTTAATACTTCCATGACTTACCTGCCATTGCTTTACCACTGTAGAGACTAAAGACACAAGGACACTGAAAAAATTGGGGTTTTTCCAATTGCTTGGAAAGACGATGATTTTCAGTTGTTGAAAGAAAACAAAACAGACATCCCATCTTAATCAGAAAATGAAGACCTGATGTGCCACAGGCTGATGCATTTTTTTTTCCTGGAATGATTATGAAAGACATGAAGGTCATATGAGACACCTCGAATTTCCCTGCACACATGCTTTGTACTTCAGAAAGCAGCGAGTCTCTTGAGATGTCAGTTGCTAAGAAAAATATCCTTGTGTTTTCAATCAGGCGAGCGGGGCTTGTAAAGCCATCTCTGCAACCTCCTGTAGCTTTGTCAAAAGCTTCAAAATTCCTGCCAGTGGAGGTGCATTCACAGGAGCCCAACTTGCAAATTCTTCAGGTGCACAGGAGATGGAGCAAATAATTTCTGCACCACTGGCTTTCCACACTGGGGCCATATGTTACCCAGCTGATGTCATATGCAGACTGAGGATGTTGCTGTCCTGTGCTGCCTGGTTTGCCTCTGAGCTGGCAAAGCCCTTTAGAGACTGTGATTCCAGGGCAGTGCTTAGGGATGCACTACAAAGAGGAGAGAGCTTTTTCAACTGGATCCCTGTCAGTGAATTGCTCTGAACAGATTCTTGGCTGAAGGAGAGGAAAACTGGGGGATTGGAAAGTGCTCAGTACAGCTCAGTGGTGCATAAGTATTATTTACCACTTCTGGTTAGTCCCTGAACAAGTGATTTCTCTGTATAGTATGTATATAGTACATACACGTGTGCTATAACCAGCCTTGAAACGTTTATCCTGTATTTCAGAAGTAACTTGTTCTTGTGATTTCTAGTAACAGTGCTCATCTATGACTTGTTTTCTGGATGGTTTCCAATGAAGAAAAAACGTATTTAGTTGGAGGAAAGCAGCTGAATGAAAATTAGCTGTCCATGTATACAATATTGTGCTTTATATGACTGGCTGCCCTTACTGACACACAGAGATGAGCAAGATTTATTTTGTTTGTTGTAGATCAAAATCTTGCTAGAGCTTGAAGGTTTTCACAGGTTTGCAAAATGAGCTTAGTAGCCTTACAGGACTCACCTGGGCTTCAGCAGGGCTTGGGTTTGGCCCTTTGACAGCACTATTTCAGTGTGTGTGCTCAATACAAGTGTTTTCTCAAGGCTTGCGTGTTGCCTTAGATTACCAGTTTGTTTTCTCAGAGACCTGGTGACTCCTTACAGGAGGAGGGATGGGATTCCAGTTCTTTCTGCCACCTTCCTTAACTAGGTTGGTTTCCTTGTTCTTTTTTTGTGTCTGTGCGTGCTTAGGATCATGAATGTAAACCTCAAGCCTGTTACTGTGTAAAGGAGGAAAAAAGCTCCACGTTCAAACTGCTGCTGGCAGGAGCCCAGGTTTGCCATGAGTGTCTCGCATTAGGCTCTGAGGCCAGGCCAAGCTGAGGGATACATTTCCGGGTTCTCTTTGGCTTTAGAAACTAGTTTTACATCTGGAGACAATGCTTCCATGAAATGCTTATTCCCTTTGGGCAGAGGCAGATGTGGACACAGGCCACGTCCCCGCACCCAGATGTTTGTTATGCTCCGCTCAGCTGCTCGGCTGAGCTCCTGGCGCCCGTGGGGGCTGCGGTGGCAGAGCTGGGGGAGCAGCACCCTCCTGCTTACACGGGGGGTGATGGGGGCTTCAGGGCAGCTGGGTGAGCCTCTTCTAAGTGGTACTCAGGACCTTTGTCTGCATCTTCTACCCCCAGGCACACCCAGGTGGATTTTTCTGGTCAACCAGATAAGCGTTGTAGTGAATGTGGCGGTATTTCTATTTTTGTGATTAAGTGTGCAGAATCTACTGCATGAGCTACACTGCTGAAGTGTATGCACGTGTCTGACCTAAGTGTCCAAGTTCTGTTCTCGTGCTTTTGCACCTTGCCAATTCAGGATCTAAATAATAAAAAACAGAGCTCAGCTGCATCGGTATGACTTCACTTCCCTGAAGTTTGTTGCTTTCCCATGTTTCCCAGTTGCACTGTCTTTGCCAGCCGTGCAGGTAGTCATCAGCTGTGGGAAGCTCTTACACATGTCATCTCCTGTTCTGGGATGAGTTAGCCTTTTGCTGTTCCTCACTTTCCTTCTTGCTTTGCAGAGAGTTTTTCTTCTTAAATTTTTCCCCACAGCCAAATGAACAATGTGGTTGCATGTTTTTGTTTAAACCTCGGTCTTCTGCTTTCCAAACACGGATTGGCTTTACTCTGATTTTCTACCCTGGAGCAGTAGTTGGGAGTAGCTGAAAAGGAATTGAGCTCTAAGTGTTTCCTCAGTGTGTGCTGTTGACATGTAATTAAGAAGCAGGCCAGAACGGGGCAAGCTGTGACTTTGTGTTCTGGCTCTGGCTGCCTGGTAGATGCTTATCTTTAAAGCATCTGTCTTGGTCTTTGTTGTTGAGGGAGAGTTTGGGATGCTGCTCTGGTGCATCTTCTTCTCCTCCAGGATGAGTGTGCTCCTGACAGTACCTGTGTGCAAACTGGTATGGTTTGGTAGGAAAAGCTCGACCTGAGGCAGAGCTGGCATCAGCACTTAACTGCTGGCTGAGATGTGCTGTTCAGTGTCCTGTTTCTTAAGCCTGTGTTTTTCTTTTGGTGGATAGAAGTGTCTAGAAATCAATCCAGGAGCTGGTACTTGCAGAACTCAAGCCACTGCAAAGTCTACTTAATATTGGGTGGATATTTTTGGGGTCTGTCTGCATATTTCCTGGTGGTCTTCATTCTGCAATTTAGATGTCTTGGAGCTGCCAACACTTAGTGGTGTGTATGAGCTGCAGGATGGGGGGAGTGCGATGCAATCCTAGATATTTCCTTGCTGCTTCCTGCCTCCTCCAGCCTATCCCTGTTGCTGTGGCAACTCAGAGCACCTACAGGCATGGAGCTCTTGTTGCCTATCCTTGCCATCATGCTTCATAATCCTCATATTTCCGTGCCTCCCAGTTTGTCACGTTTTAGGACTTGGGGTTTCTTTTCACCAAGGCTAGAAACTGCTAAATTTTTAGGAGTGCGTTTGTCTAAGACAAGATGTCATAGATTACTTTTGGTCACACTGTCTTCTGGGTTGTGATTGTGTTTGATTAAAATTCCTCAGGCTTCTTTTCTGAGTAAAGCAAAGCACGTGGTCATGCAGTGTCCTAGTCACACGGTAACAAAGGACTCCATTGCAACATTTCATTAGAAGTCTGTGTATATCACAGTTGCTTCCATTTCCAATAAGAAACCCACGAACAACCCAAGGGAAAGTCAAATGTGCTGTCCAGCTATCTGCAGCTGTCTGGAAAGTGTTTTTGCAGTCCCCATCCTCTGTTTTGTTAAATAGTTTCTTGTGCTCTTTTCAATTATAAGACTTTTTTAGTTTTATCAGCTGTTAAAAAAATGAGAATGATACAGAATCTTATTTTGCTGTCACTTCCTTTAATGTAATACTTTATCTTCCACTAATTAAGGTCTTTATCATGAGCAATTACTGTCATCTTATACAAACAATTGCCAAAAGGTTATCTTCCTCTAATGAGAGCACAGGAAATTGTGCTAGGGATTACAGGCCCTGTGGAGGTTTGCCAATAAATCTTCTACATAAAATATTTGTAGTCGTTGTAATTGCATACTGTACTTTATGCTAGTGCAGAATCACATTCTTCCCTCGAGTTCATCCTGCCTAAGTCTTAGGGCTTTTATGGTGCTTATGTGTTTAACATGCACTTGCTTCTGCAGCCAGAAAGTAGATTTAAATTACAGAGGAAAGAAAATGGCAAATGTTTTGTTATCTCCATTACTGTGCTACAAATAGTAGTAACACAGATGCAGATACAGGCCAGTGGAGGGGGGACTGTCATGCCTGGAGGGCTGTGGCAATTCCTGTTGCTGGATATGCCTGAAGAGAAAGTGCAGGCAAGAATGAGGGGCTTCAAGTCAGACTCATCAAAGCAGATTTGGTTTCATGGGGACTGCAGTGAAATAGTGGTGTTTCACCTTTCATTTCAGGTGAAACGAATTTGTACAGCTGTTCTTGCATCTCTTTCCTTCTGACTTGGCTTGTGGTTAATAAGGACACATGCTAGAGAGAATCTAATTTGTGCATGTCCTCCTGTGCTACCACTGCACCTCTGACAATAATGTGTGTGTGCTGGAGAAAAATGTATGGAAGCTATACAGGTCACCATGAATCCTTCCAGCCATCCCCACACCCACTTGACTCATTTTCTGATTAATCAGATTGTTCTAGTCTGAAGTCCTGCAAAATTAAACATTGGGTGTTAGAATACAAACAAAACTCTTTTTTTGTTTATTTAATGGTCTTCTGACTAATGGAATGCCTTCTTGATGATTAAGATAAAATGAGGTCTCTGGGACAGGATCATTGGTTTGGTGTTGACCCCAAAAGGTGTGGTTCAGAGAGATGTTTCACTAGCAAACTACTATGTCAACTTTGCCAGTTGTGCATCCATCTATAGGAAAGGCTGTTCTTAACATTTAATTGTGTGATGTGCAGTGGTGGGTGCACCTCTCATGGCAGGTCTGTTCTGCAGCTGATCTGTCCAGCCCTCTGGTCCTGTAGTTCATCATCCTAGCTTTTCCTCAGCTTTCCTTCATATGTTACGTTTTTCTGGTGCAGATAGGATGTCTTTTGGCTCTTACATAGATTAGGATTTTAGGAAGCAAACTGCATACAGGAGTGTTGCCCATCCCATGATCCAGCTCATGTTCTTTAGTACATCAAGAGCTTTCTTCTCATTCATTTAAAGCATCTTCTCACTTATTTAAAACATAGCATTTGCAATTCCCTTAAGTAATCCATTTCTAGTGCTTATCAAAATACAAAATTAAAATAAAGGCTAAATTTCAGATTTATAGTATATTTAATATAAAAATAACATATTCCAGCCTCAGTGCAGACTTCTCAGTCCAGTTCTTCAATGCCTCAGCAGGCCCCCAAATCTGCTATGCAACATGCAAAATGAAGCTACCAGCTACTCTGAAGCCAAAACTGGCCATTATAAAACCTCTGTAAGCTGGCTGCTAGTCTCAGAGTTCATTATGAAGGAGGTCATTCTTCCTTACAGCAATGAATGTAGCTTTTGAGTACATTTTAAAAGTTTCATTTAATCACAATGCGGATGAATTGTTTCAGTCGTGATCGCCTGATGGGAAACTAACTTTCTTCTTCCTGGGAGAAAAAATACTGTGTTGATTCTTGCAGCAGCTTTTAGAACTACAGGATGTGATTGCCTTGATTTTTTTTTAAAGACTTGAAGATCTTGGCACTAACAAAGGAAATCTTTCCTTTCTTTTTTTTTTTTTTAAATACACAGTAGTTAGTTTTCTTTTGAAACTGGTGAATATGCAGGATAAGATCTTCAACAGGCTCTTTCTGCACATCTTCTTAAAGTCTGGGGTTTTTTTCCCAAAGTGTTTTCCACTCCTCCATAAAAAAATGTGTGATTGCAAAATTCTTGAAAGAGTGTATCAGTTTCAGATTTGGCTGAAATTCTTTAAATGGGGGGGAAAAAATCAAGTTTGTTGCTGGTTTTTTTGTTTGGGGCTTTGTTTTGGGTTTGTTTTTTGGTTTCTTGTTGTTGTTTTTTGTTTGTTTTTGTTTGGTTTGGTTTTTGTTTGGTTTGGTTGGGTTTTTTTGTTGTTGTTGTGGATAATCTTTTATGCCCTACTGGAAGAGTTTGAAGAAGATGCCGGGTTCATCTTGGAGAATATAATATTAGGTGAAAAACATGTCCTCAAGCCAGAACAAGAATTGCCAGTGAGATCCAAGGAAATATATTCTTTTCCCTGTGAGAATGGTTAAGCATTGGAAGACATTGTTCAGGGAAGCTGAGAAGCTTAGAGATACTCAATGCAGAACTGGACAAAGCCATGAGCAATCTGCTATAACTGACCCTGCTTTGGCCTGGGCATTGAACTAGAAGCTACCAGGAACCCCTACAACCTAAATTATTCGGTGATATTAATCTTGCTTGTATGTGCAATATCTATGGTATTGGATGAATTTGCTGTTCTGTTATACAGTTGTATTTTCTGCATGATTGCTGACAACTGCAGAGAAGTGGAGAGGGAGTCTTGGTGGAAGTGAGAAGTCCCCAGCAGCAGATAGCTGGTGAGCAGCTGGAGGCAGGAGTCCTGCTCGTTCAGGATATTATCCTGCAGCCATGGATCCATGGGGGTGTGTATGGAACTCCTTGGCCAGTTTGGGAGGACTGTCTTGTTGTAACTCTCTCTGAACAAGTATGCCCAGCCTCGATTTTCATTATGCACATGAAAATGCGTTGGTGAAGGGAAATGGTGAGTTTGAAGTACCCTGATATGGACCCTTTGCCAGGACCAGTGTAGAAGAATCCTGTCTCATACCACTAGGCCCTGTATGCTGGGAAAAACAAACAGTGGTGCTTTCTAACATGTCTTCTTCCAATAAACTCCAGGGCTTTTTCCAAGTAAGTATGTGCTTCAAAACATGTTTAAATGTTAAATTTTCACATGACTTACACTAAACGTTTAAAGTATCAAGGATATTCAGTTTTAATCCTCTGTAATCTTTTTGATTACTCTGTGGTTGTTGGAAAGGCTATTGATTGCCTGTTACTGGAGAGATTCAAGATGATCAAACAGGCATGTATTATGTATTACTTCCTAACCCAATAGATGAAAAAGGGAAAATTCCTTGGCATTAACTATGTTGAAATATTTCAGCAGAAAATCATTATGGTTTCCAGAAAATGTTGTATTCTCTGTTCTACGTTCCCTTTCTTGCTATTCAGAAATAATTCATTAATTCAGGTTATCTTAGTTTTTAACATGAATGTGTCAGTGCTATCCTGTTGCAGGTCCATAGAAATTCTGAGCTATAAACATCGAAGAAATTCTATATCAATGAGGTGTGTGATCCAGGCTGGAAGGAGGTAGGTAACACAATTTAATTTCTGGTCACATTCTTCATATTGGTGTCCTTAATGCTTATTTTCCAAGGTGGTTGGTGACAAGGAGGAGTACAGACCTCAGGAAGCACTACACAGTGTTCATGAAAGACAAAGTGTTTCATTTTCAGATAGATCTGAAGAATATTTTTTCCTGAAAACTCAGACAAATAGTACTGAGATGTATCTTCTATGCTGTATAAAGTTGCAGAAGTTATTTAAAACTGTCACACTGCAGAGCTGAGATGAAAGTCTTTGTAGCTGTTAGCTGTGACTCAAAAAGAAATCCCTGGATTTTTTTTTTCTCTCCTACCACCCTCAGAAGTGGTAAAGTAATTCCTTTAATATTAGCTGTTCGTGAAATACCCAAACTGCATAGTCCAACCAGTCTAATTAAGGGTGACTGTTGCATTCTTATTAACCAATAAGGGAAAAAAAATACATAAGAAAATTTTGGTCACACCATTTAAACAGTAAAGAAATGCTATTGTGAATAAATTATACACAACATAAAATGTCTTCATAAAAGTCCAATGGGCTTCAAGTAGATGTTGGAGGAAGTGGTGCATGGATAGAGGAGAAAGAGAATCTGTTTTTTAATTAATTTAACCAGCTGTAGGTGATGAAGATAGAGTATTGATATAGTTGAAAAAGAGATTGCATCTAGACCCCAAAAGTAGGTCACAATCCAAGACAGGAATAAATTGCAGTTTGAGGCCTATAGAGTTTGTGATGCATAATGGAACATGAGCTCTTGGTGTAGAGCACTTGAGGAAGGGACACAGCTGATCCTCAGTTACAGGAGTGATGAAAATTCAGTGCTGTGTGAAAGGGTTTGATCTACACGAGTTGCAAGGAGAACAGTAATTGCACACAAGCTGTGAGGGAGTGAGGTTTTGCTATGATCCAAGAGCTTGTCAGTCTCTGTATGGGGAAATTTTTCTACCAGTGGACAGAGTTTGGATTCATAAGGCAGTGGCATAACAAGTTCCAATGTCTGGAAGCTGGAACACAAAATGCATGCTACTAATATGTAATACTCTTTATTATGCTGGTGATTCATCTATGAAAGAACTAAGCCATAAATTTAGTAGGTCTCTCATCTGGCCAATTCTTTCAAGATATCACATTTAGCTGTCTTTCTCTAGAAGAAATGTCATAGCCTTGTAGGAAAGGTAGAAGACAGTGAGATGATGGAGGACTCACTGGATGAAGTCTTGTGGGCTATAATAATCTGGAAGCTTTGTGATCTGGAATAAGTCTGTCACGAACTGGAGTGAGGCCATCAGGTTTTTTTCAGATAGGCTGCTGAACAGCTGTCAGACACTTGCTGCCAGATAACATAAAGAATGTGTCCTGCGTTGCCAGAATGTCTAAGTGATTTTGGCAGTGGAAGGAAATGTGGGCTTGCTTCATAGTCTTTTCACCACAGGAAGGGATGATGCACATTATAATCTGTTCTAGCAGAGCATTTGTTTGGGCACCAGAGGAAACAAAAGAAAGTACAAGACAAAATCCAGATCAGTGCCCTGTGGAGAGGGTAGGACCAGGTCTTGGAGGCTTTTACATGCAGTTAAGTTTCACTCTTCAGATAACTTTTAGAAGCAGATCACTAAATCATGTAGTACTTTCTGCTGACAGTTCTGACTTGTTTGAAGCTGTTATACATCACTGCTTGACAGTAGCTTCTACTGGACTCACCAAGGTTAGAGATGGGAAATTTATCAGCTTTTATGTTCCTTTTGTCCAGCAAGCCTTTCTTCTCTTTGCTTAGACTGTGCCAGTTTGGGGCTACTGCACTTTCACAAGTGTCAGATGTGAATGTTCTGCTTTACACCCAAATGGATGCTAACTTCTTGCTGATTTAGGTGTCCACTTTTCTCAAACCCAACCTCCTGGGGGCTTTCCTCCCCTCATGGCAGATTCACATGGTTTGAGCTGCAAAATGTAGACCATGGAAATGTTGAGAGGGAAACTGAAATCTTTTGTATTCCAAACCTTTTCATTTTCTTTGTGACTCTGCAGTACCATTTTAAGCATGTGTCCTGTGGGTTTTGGAAGGAGTACCAGACTCAGTTTAGCATGATGGGTCTTTATGTGGACACACTACCTCCAGTTAAATTCCAATGAGAAAGTCATCTTCTAATGCAAGTCAGTCTTGTCCCCCTACCTGTCTTGAGACACCGTGGCCTGTTACAGCACTGTGTCACCATGTGTTGGGCTGGTGCAGTGGTTTGTCTCCTGCCTGTTAGGACAGGCTGAGGTCTCCAGTGCCAAATCTTTCTCTAGAGCCTTCCATGTGAATATCAGCTATGTTCAGTGATTTTTCATTACCATCTTGGTGTTGTCACTCTTCTCAACTTTCTTATGAGAAAGGGATAGAGATGCCAAAGATATTAAACAAACCCAGAATTCCTCAGTTTAGAGAAACAGTGATGCAGTCTATGGACATAAAATGGGTAACAATAAGGAACCCTAGATTGTAGGGACACCATTGAGCACTGTCTTGCTCCTGCTTGAAGGTGCCTCATCTGGAGAGAGGCATGAGGAAGATACCAGTGTTTGTTAACAGAGATAACTGTCAGCCATTCCCAACTTGGCAAGCTGATACTGAAGATTTACATTAAAATAGTGACTGCTAAGTTAATTCTAATCAATTGGAAATCAAGAACTGAGGAAGGATGAATATACTACATAGGCACATCATTGTTCATATAGCATAGATGTTCATAACATAACTTTCCTGCTAGTACTGAGAATCTGCTGGAAGTCAGTCTTAAAACATAATCCACTGCAATGAAACACAGCAGAGAAGTTATGATTAATTTTCTATCATCTTAATCATATTTATATATAGTTTGTGACTGTTTGGTTCTGTGAGAGACTTATATCTCTAGGAAAAAAAAAATTCAGGAAAGCCACCAAAGTTCACATGAAAGTGGGGATCAACACACTTTCAAGTACGTTTATTTGCTCAGCCAAAAATAAACATGTGCAAACATTACCGGGTTCAAGGGCAAACCAGTGAACCAGCTAGCTTCCAAAGGAAAGATCTTACTGACTTTCTGTTTCCACAGAAAAGCGCCTCTAGCCATTACCATATTTTGAAGGCCACTGTTAATGGGTACTTTTTTTCTGTAACTGGTGTCTAATCAAGAATTACTAAGAGAAGTTTAAAAATTCTTTTATTGTAATTCATGAGTAGTTCAGTACCATCAAAGACAAATCATTCAATTGGATGCTATCCCTCAAATGCTTTTTCTATTGTTGTTAAATCCTCACTTCTTTCTGTTAAGTACCTGCTTGGCTTTGCTGAAGAGTTTTTGAAGATTTGCTGAAGAAAAGGACATTTCACACAGAAGGTCCTCTCCCCCACTAACTCCAGGCTGTGCTTGTAGGTCAGGTCTCTCTCCTCATAAACTGGCAGTTTGCACCTCATATGTTATTGGGAAGTTGTTACAAACTTCTTTAATTGTTATGTTTTTCTGCAAACAGTGCTGCATTGCAAACTCCTGCATGGTGCTGTGCATGATGAAGGAAGTGAACACAGCTCAAAGTTCTTCTTTGGGCCATCATGTGCTCTGGTTACTTCTGAGTAGCAGCCCCCCTGTCTGAGGCTGTATATGTGCCTGGTGTTGTTTTGTGCTCCTGTGTGAGAAAATAAAGCAATGTGGCAAGATCTGAACAAAAATTTACCACCTTTTACCAAAAATGTATTTTTTCATACCCACTTTTCTGAGTCTTCAGCCTTAATTAATCCTTTCTCTTGACTATTCACTTAAAAATGAGTGAAGTGCAACAATTCACAAAGTCTGATTATGAACATAGAACCATGAGGTGTATCTACATATAGGATGATTGCTTCCATGTACTTTTCCAGGAGTTTTGTGACTAGCTCTCTGAGCCTGCTCTGAGCAGCAGGACTGAATTACTGCCATTGTAATGCCTTGCTGAGCTGTATGGCGCTTTTGGAGAATATCTTGGGTATCAACATGCTGGAGGGAGAGAGGGGAGTGCCCATCTTCTACTTGTAGTGGGAACTGGGGAGAGTGAGAAGAAACCCACTGGCAAGTTCAGGTGTGTCTACACTGCTGTACCTGCATTTGTAATAAACAGATATTTCCCTGGTCACAGGCAAAATTGTTGCTTTTCCTCATCAGATGAGTCAGTTCACAAAGAGACAAAGTTTCTGTACCACAAGGGCATTCCTGCCAGAGGACAGATTTTTGTATCAGATACATCGAACAGGCTGAAATTATATCTAATTAATGACTGTGTAAGCTGGCCTTGTGCTAGAAGGCCATATGTTCATTTGTGTAGACATGATGAAGACAGGCAAACAGCATCTGCAAAGATTACAGATCTGTCCCAGAGCTGCTTACTCACTGCGAGGCACTTGATGAGGAAGGCACTGCTGATGCAAACTGCCCGAAGTAGCACTGATACTCACTGATTGTACATGATAATATGTGAATTTTCATGGCATGTTGCTGCCTGCAGTCTTTTGTCACTGTGGGATGGGGTCCTCAGCATGTTGGTTGGCTGGGGGTACCTCATCTGTAGAAGGTTGTGAATAAATGTTTGGATACTCAGGGAAACCTGTGTATGGGCACTAACGTGGCAGATAGTGTACAAGTGTTTGTTTTTAAAGAGAGAAGTGAAGCAGGCATGAGTGGGAATGGCTCACCTATGTACAGATTTTCTCCAGCCTGTGGGAGCAAAATGTCTTTCATCGTCAGGTCTACTAGTCCTGAAGATGTGTGCCATAGCTAGCAGGAATGTGTGTGTGCATGTACCTCTGTTAAGTATATTTCTAGCCAATGAGGGAAGGGAAAGTGTGTTTTAAAGGTGCTCAAATAGTAGTTCAGCGTAAAATCTGTCCTGTAAATCTCTCTCAGCCTTTGAGAAGGCACTGAGAATGATTTTCAGTTGTTTTCCTTTTCTGGTGGAGGACATTGATATCAAAAATGTTTGAAGGAGTGAATAGGAGACTTTGGGAAGGGCCAGAGGAAAGAAAATAATTTTGCTGTGATCCATTTTGCTAAGATGAATGGTGACCATTTACCTTTCACCAGACTTGTGTTGTCTCAGTGGGGAGATGATGGCTTGGATTGCATAGGCAGAGTCTGGAAAAATTCTGTTGAGCTAGAGGAGAAAGGCATTTCTTTGTCCTTGAGGAATTTTTTATTTGTCCTCTGGGATGAAGGATAAGTCAAACAGGCTAATTTTGGAAAACTAAGAAATCACATCATTTTTCCCCCTGGTATTTTTGCCATTTCAGACAGCTCTGTCTTTCTAATACCACTTTTCTTCTGACTCTTATTCTGCCAGAGACCAGCATTCTGGGTGGATGGCTTCCAGTGCTCTTCTGCCTGTGAAGAAGAAACATTAGGCAAGAGTCAGAGAAGCGATATTGTTCAGCTTTGTGGCCACATATATCCTCACTGTCTCCATACAGGAGCCCTTAAATCCTCCAAAAGTGAGGATTTGCATTAGAAGAAGATGTAGTTACTTGGCAGTGATCTGGAACCACTTTTACACTTGTCTGTACACCATCGGTGGGCAAGTGGGCTTTTCTGATCAATTGCAGAAGAAATTGGAGAGATTTTAGTTGTATCAGTATCTCTTTGGCTTTAGTTCTCAATTATCCTTTTGTGCCATTCTGCTGAAGCATGTTTGTTAATCACTCCAGAGTACTTTAGCTTCTTTCAATATATTGAATTCCACTTGGATGCTTTTAAAAGTGTTTGCGCAGCATATGCCTTTCTTAGGAGTATGGGAAATATCCACAGTCTGAAACAAAAGTGCAGTGTTCCAAACTCAACATCCATGTTGTTATCCCATAGATTAGTACGCACTGTGCTGTTACGTAAGTTTGCCTTGTGTCAGAATAATAAAAGCTGAGTGTACTAAAAGGCTGATAAGCCTGCCATGAAGAATTACCTTGTTCAAATTTTTCTGCCTTAAAATAACACCTGTTGCATTACTGACATGCTGGTAGTATACTGTGTCTTGAGAGCTAGTATAAAAAAAGAAAAAAAAGGCAATTTTTCAGGCCGTTCAGGTCTGAGCTTTGGCAGCCTTGAATTTAGTATTGTCTCAGAGCCACTCTTATACAAAAGGACTTCAAGAAAGCACAGCTGTTCTGTATTTTTAGATGTTAAAAATGGACAAAGTCACTTTTCAGTAATACTGCCATAGCCTCGAGGACCAAATGCAAAAAACAAGTGCTCCTTCTGTTGGCAGGTGGGAAGTTCAATCCTTTAAAAGGCAAAATAAAAAATAATAAAATAGATGGTTGTGCAGATTCCGAGGGTAGCCTGCAATGAGGGTGAAGGGACAAGTACCCACAGCTGCCAGAGAAAATCACTGCTGGCAGTGTGTGCGCATAAAGTGACATGGCGCTTCCAGCAGCCCTTAAATGAGTGGCGGGGGGGAGAGGGGAAGTTCACCCCTGCTACCACAGTTCTGCACAATGATCGCCTTTCTGGGTGCCGAGGTCACAGCTGCTGTCTGGAGATTACGTACAGAAGCACTCTTCTTCTCTGGAGAATGAGGTTTCCTGGAGGATTAAGCACAAGCTGAAAGCAGGAGGAGTTATTCAGGAGGGAGACAAAGACTGTGAGCCCAGGGCTGTGACAGGCGACAGGGGCAGAAGACTGTGAGCAAGAACAGGACTGGAGAGCCTCCAGTTAGGGATCCTGAAGTGGTCCAGTTGTGGGGTGAAACCCGCTGAGGGTCTGACATGACCTTGCCTGCTGGCAGGACTTGAAGTGTTGCTTTCCCACTCATGTGGGAGGTGGATGGAGTCTGAAGGGCTCTGCCACTTCCTGCATCTGGACTAAAGTCATTTCTTTGCTCTTAATCTCAAGCTCCGTTTAGTATTCAGAAATAGTGATCAATGCAGTAATCTGAACCCACATGTACAGGTACATATGCACTCCCCATCTGCTCAGAAAGTGATGCTTTTTGCATTTTCTTCTGTCACTGACGTGTTTCACCATGCCTTCTAAGCCCGCTGCTTTGGTGCTTCCCTCTTCCTTCTTAGCTTTCTTCTTTTTTTTTTTTTTTTTTAATCTCCTTTTTTCTGTCTTATCTTGCTATCTCACCTCTTGGGTACACATTCCCAGGCAAGTATCCAGAATATCCTTCACCCACGTATCATGTGCCAGCACCTCTGTTTTGTGTAGGAAGATCTTCTATATTTGAAGCCAGGGCCATCTGTCTCAATGCTAAAAAAATCCCCCAGGTTTCTTGCAGTTTTCTGCAAGGGCAATGGCCACAGTTCTTCTGCATAACTGTAAAAGGGAAAATGCAACCGATTCTATAGTAATGATATGTGAAACTTCTATCCTGTTTATCAGTTCTAAAGTTAAGTCTTATTTCACCTACTGGATCAAATTTCCCACAGATCCCATATGCCAGCAACTTCTTTTAGTGGCTTCAGAATCCTAGTGCTTTTTATAATCTGAAACAAATGAGTGCTGCACATAATATAGGAAAGGAGAGGTGGAGGCAGAGGAGGCTGACAATGCATGCATTCAAATGATGTGAAAGTGCAAGTGGGAAAAATCTGACTGTGTTGGTAGAGCTTGACAGAGGGGGTTTCAGGCATATCATGTATTAGGAAATCACAGCTATTTTAAAAGCAAAAGAATGAAACTTCTTAAAAGGAGCAGAATTCCAGAAGGATGCTAATGAGTAAGTATTGGGTGCCAGTGTTCCAATGTAATGTCATAGTTGCTAGTTATTGTCCCTGCTGTATGGGTATTTCCTAAGTGCAGTGTGAGTCTTAACCAAATCACATTTAAAACTCTATTCCCATTTGCCTCTCACTCTGTAAAATCCTCTCTAAAACTGAGCATTGTCAAATAAATTGGTAAGAATTAAAGTACTGATGTTGTAGCTGACAATAGTTCATGCTTTTGATGTTGCATTTGGGCACAAACAAAAATCGGAAATCATACAAAAACTATTGAGAGGAGAAACTCAGTGTGAGGTAGAAATGTAACCTGTTGCTACTCACTTCTGGCCCTGATTGATATATTGTTAAGAGCAAAATACTGAAGAGTGCTCCCTTGCAAGGAGGAACTGAAGCAACTTTTTTTTTGTTTTTCTTTTTTTGGAATCACAAGTTTTGTGAAGAGTACTTATGACTGCCCACATCTGGTGAATTGGATTAGAATCTAATTAGCATGCAGAGTCTAGGAAACTTTTATCAAGTTTCAGAAATAATGTGAAAGAAAGAAATAGCTTAGCTAAAAATTCAGAGAAAAATTACTGAAATGTTCCTCTAAGCATAACTTGAAAGTAGCTTTCCTGCTCTTCAATAATGTAGCTCACATGAATGGTAACCTATTTTATTTGTTAACATTTTCTCTTCAGATAATTTGTTGTTTAAAAATATCTGTAGTATCTAATTGACCCCTGTAGCTAAGTCCATCTGGAAATCTAGGCACATACTGAGAAAGATCAATAAAGTGATTTTAGTGTTTGTGAAAGTAATTTTTGTAGCCTAATTTATGCATCAAAAAGGATAATACACCTGTCCTACGTTTGTGAAGTACATCAGCAAACACAAAAGGATAGTCTATTCAGTTTATGTACTAACTTTTTCAACACTATGTTGTAATGGCATGTTTCCAAACAAAAACATACTTTCCTCTTTAATCTCATTCACTTACGTATACATCAACTATTTGGTCTAGCAAAGTGGTTAAATTCAGGCTGAAATGGGGTCCAAAGGAGAAATGGAGGCAGAAACTCCTTCTGTAATTCTTACTGTAGAGGAATAGAAATTCTTTCCCTGTGTCTCTAAATTTAGGGCTTACACCAGCACTGAGAAGCAGTATTTTTTAAAATAAAGTAATGATTTGCGAAATAGAAATTACAAATATTTTAAGATGCAAATGGTTGCTTTTTTGTCTTCCTTCTCCATTGTAGTTCTGAGTATCTGCTCGCCTTAGGGGTGCAATCTCTTTTTCTGTGGGACTGCACAGGGCTTATTTACATAGCATATCCATAACAGTGCTTCAACTTGCAGGGGTGGAAAGTACAGCCCAGTGTGTATTGGTAGTATATATTTTGTGTCCTGAAGGAAAAATCTTAAGCAATATTTATGAGAATGGATCAGCATAACACTATCAGATTATTCAAACTGTGGAAAAATTACATTTCACTTCTGTAGGACATCCCACATACTTAGTTGCTATGTCTTAGCTTAGTTGGGATATTTTTACATATATATATATATATATATACATTTTTTTTCTTTTTGATCTATTTAGAAGAGAGATAAATTCTGTCAACATCTGTGGTGATGTTACATTGCAGATAGAGGATAGGCAGAAAGAAAGGAAGAGTGTGTCTTTTGGGGAAAAAAGGGTTTATAAGTACCCAGGCCTTTGAGTGTTTCTGGGCTTCTTGGTTTCAGTGGTACAACTCTGTGAGGAAGCCCCTCTGCAGCAGAACAGGAGGCTACTTCTCCCCAGTNTTTTAAAAGCAAAAGAATGAAACTTCTTAAAAGGAGCAGAATTCCAGAAGGATGCTAATGAGTAAGTATTGGGTGCCAGTGTTCCAATGTAATGTCATAGTTGCTAGTTATTGTCCCTGCTGTATGGGTATTTCCTAAGTGCAGTGTGAGTCTTAACCAAATCACATTTAAAACTCTATTCCCATTTGCCTCTCACTCTGTAAAATCCTCTCTAAAACTGAGCATTGTCAAATAAATTGGTAAGAATTAAAGTACTGATGTTGTAGCTGACAATAGTTCATGCTTTTGATGTTGCATTTGGGCACAAACAAAAATCGGAAATCATACAAAAACTATTGAGAGGAGAAACTCAGTGTGAGGTAGAAATGTAACCTGTTGCTACTCACTTCTGGCCCTGATTGATATATTGTTAAGAGCAAAATACTGAAGAGTGCTCCCTTGCAAGGAGGAACTGAAGCAACTTTTTTTTTGTTTTTCTTTTTTTGGAATCACAAGTTTTGTGAAGAGTACTTATGACTGCCCACATCTGGTGAATTGGATTAGAATCTAATTAGCATGCAGAGTCTAGGAAACTTTTATCAAGTTTCAGAAATAATGTGAAAGAAAGAAATAGCTTAGCTAAAAATTCAGAGAAAAATTACTGAAATGTTCCTCTAAGCATAACTTGAAAGTAGCTTTCCTGCTCTTCAATAATGTAGCTCACATGAATGGTAACCTATTTTATTTGTTAACATTTTCTCTTCAGATAATTTGTTGTTTAAAAATATCTGTAGTATCTAATTGACCCCTGTAGCTAAGTCCATCTGGAAATCTAGGCACATACTGAGAAAGATCAATAAAGTGATTTTAGTGTTTGTGAAAGCAATTTTTGTAGCCTAATTTATGCATCAAAAAGGATAATACACCTGTCCTACGTTTGTGAAGTACATCAGCAAACACAAAAGGATAGTCTATTCAGTTTATGTACTAACTTTTTCAACACTATGTTGTAATGGCATGTTTCCAAACAAAAACATACTTTCCTCTTTAATCTCATTCACTTACGTATACATCAACTATTTGGTCTAGCAAAGTGGTTAAATTCAGGCTGAAATGGGGTCCAAAGGAGAAATGGAGGCAGAAACTCCTTCTGTAATTCTTACTGTAGAGGAATAGAAATTCTTTCCCTGTGTCTCTAAATTTAGGGCTTACACCAGCACTGAGAAGCAGTATTTTTTAAAATAAAGTAATGATTTGCGAAATAGAAATTACAAATATTTTAAGATGCAAATGGTTGCTTTTTTGTCTTCCTTCTCCATTGTAGTTCTGAGTATCTGCTCAGCCTTAGGGGTGCAATCTCTTTTTCTGTGGGACTGCACAGGGCTTATTTACATAGCATATCCATAACAGTGCTTCAACTTGCAGGGGTGGAAAGTACAGCCCAGTGTGTATTGGTAGTATATATTTTGTGTCCTGAAGGAAAAATCTTAAGCAATATTTATGAGAATGGATCAGCATAACACTATCAGATTATTCAAACTGTGGAAAAATTACATTTCACTTCTGTAGGACATCCCACATACTTAGTTGCTATGTCTTAGCTTAGTTGGGATATTTTTACATATATATATATATATATATACATTTTTTTTCTTTTTGATCTATTTAGAAGAGAGATAAATTCTGTCAACATCTGTGGTGATGTTACATTGCAGATAGAGGATAGGCAGAAAGAAAGGAAGAGTGTGTCTTTTGGGGAAAAAAGGGTTTATAAGTACCCAGGCCTTTGAGTGTTTCTGGGCTTCTTGGTTTCAGTGGTACAACTCTGTGAGGAAGCCCCTCTGCAGCAGAACAGGAGGCTACTTCTCCCCAGTTTGGGATCAGCTTGTGCAGCATGTCTGGGACCATGCAGGATCCCTGTGGAAACTGCAGTGCTGTAGAATCATGGGTTGTGTCCAGCCAGTGCACTCCAACTAGGATGCAGTAGGATCCATAAGATGATGCGGGGAAGCATTTATTTCTCCTCTCACTCAGCTCTATGCCTACTTGCATCACTCTCCTGATCTTGGTTGTGTTGCAGCTGGTGGCCCAGCTCTTCAGTATTTGGCATTCTCTGGTTTCCAGCCTTGATCTGAAAGGAATTTTCTGTTTTTTGAATCGTGATCCTCTCTCCAAGGGCAAACTTGAAAGCCGTGGTACTTTTTGCTTTAACATCTGTGTGTCTGAATAAGTTCTGGCACTCCTGCATTTGGAACAGAAAATTCAGACTAGCAAATTTCTATAATTTCCTGAAAGTACTGAAAATCACCTCTGCCTTGATACCTGCAGCAAGATTCCCCAAATCAGGGCAGTGTTTAGAATGTAGCAAAAATAGTAATGATCCTTGAAATTGGTTTTGTTAGACTGAGTTAAAAGGATAGGAAAGGAAATGTGTGGAGCTTGTCCTGCCTCATAGCACATCAATCTCTTGTGTGAGTGCCAGTAGTTTTGGGGTTTGGTTTTTCTTTCATGAGATTAATATAGAAGGCCAGAAACTATTTCTGCCTACAGGAGCAGGCATAGTATATCCTGCATTCTCTGTGTCTTCCTCCTCTCACTGAATGCTGAAGCATGAAGCACATTCTGAGATGTTTCTATGCTGTGCACTTGCACAGCAGAAAACAGCAGTAGGTGGGATATTGGAAAAGCACTTACTTGATGTGGAGGTGAGAAGGTAGTTTTGTTTCATCAAGATAGTGACTCATGATGCCAAAATGAATGTGATGAGGCTGGTTTATTTTAGCTTAGATATCACACATACCTGTTGAGGTCTGAGATAAAGCAAGCAAACCCTCAGTAAGCATACTGTCAGAGTTCAATACCCTGTAGTGATCCAAGTTGTAAGAGCCTGCCTCATCACATGAGAACACAGAGCACTCTTTCTGGGGTGCTTTGAAAGGAAGAGTGGTGCCTTTGTTGGCAGGGTGCTGCCCTGTGCCAGAACACCACAGCGGATGGCAGCATGTGCTCTGTATTCATCGTTGGTCTGAATCCAGTGATTCTGAAGAATAAATGAAATTTGAGAATATTTCCTGGATTGGGGAGTGCTGTGATCAGGTCCCATTGGGTGTCACCAACATGAAAGGCACTGCTTTACCTGGTCTGAGTTCTTTTACTTCCTTTCTTCTTCACACCCCAAGATGCTGAAGAGAAATTCTGCAGGTGAGACATAGTATTTCTAAATAAGTGGAGGGGTTTTTTTCTCAGCTTTCTCTTTCCTTGATTTAAATTCAAAGTTACGACACTGTTTTACCTGAAGTTTCTTTTGATAAACCTTCACTCCTAAGAAGCCTAAAATCTCATTGCTGAATTTACTGGGGATATCTCTTACCACCTGTGGTGGGTTGTCCCTGGCTGGACATTAGGTGCCCACCAAAACCACTGCCCTCCTCAACTGGGTAATGCAGAGAAAATGTAGCACAAGTCTCATGGGTTGAGATAAGGAGAAGTATATGTGAATGGAGCTGAGAATTTGTTTTATTTCATTTTCCGTGTCAAGCTGTTGTGGCATTTGATTCCAAAGGACTTATCTCAGAAGGAGTGCTTACAAAGTGAAGTCCTCATGCCGGTGTGAATGAGAAAACCAGTCTCCATTTTGGTCTTTAATTTCTCTTTTCTCCTGCCTAGACTGCTTTGTTACTCTCACCCATCTGTTAATGACCTCATGAAGGCCTCTGAAGGGCTTCTTAAGTCCCTTCTCCTTTTGCTTTGACATTAGACCTTCCTGTGGTCTATGTGGGGGCCTTGTCTACTGCTTTGGTACCGAGGTGTGAAATGCCTCAGAGCACGGGAAAACACATGTCCAGCCTTTAAAGGCTGTGGTGGTAGAGAAATACTGCCAAATAATGTGTAGTCCTCTCCAGCCAGATTGCTTAGTGCCCCTGAACAAACACATTAAAAGTGAACCTGTAGCCACTGGAGACTATGAAAAAGCTTTCCTGGGAGGCAGGTTGGCAGAGCTGGTGCATCAGAGAAGAGTGTGAGTCACTAGGGGTCAGACCCTTGGGCTGTAGACGCTCAGTGCTGCAGAGGACCTTGTGGTGAGACAGGAGGGTCCCTGCCGGAGGGAGGAGGATGTCTATGGCCAGACCTCAGTCACTGCTGCTCAGTTGCCATATGGACACCACAGTGTGCCAGTGCCAGGAGCTCTGTCACTGCGGTGGGAATCAGTGAGTGAAATGCCTCTGCTGCCAGGTTGTGCAGATCTGCAGGGGCTGGCACTCTGTGGGAAGCAGCGCGGTGCTGCGTGGGCCGCTTGGCACGTGGCAGTGGATGGTTCAGAGCAAAGTGCTCGTGCACAGCAGACACTGTTGAGTATCTTGAGCATTGCTGAAAAAGAAATCAAGGAGGAGAGATGGATCCTCACCCTCAGGAAAGTTTCCTGAAACAGAACAGAAAAGTCTGAACAAAGCAGACATTTCTCCTACAAGACTCCTTCTGCAAGCTGCAACCCAGGCATTTTTTCTGAAGAGCTTTTATATCCACCTCACTTGCAAGCTGCCTGCCTAGGATCTCATTGGCATTCTGCTTTTCTGCTGTAATCTCATGTTGTTAAGGAGTGTGATTTTTCTTCTTAGCTGTGCCACATATAGAAGATTACATAAATACTGTTGAAATTTTGGGAGAGGGAAGACGAAGAAGAAGAAGAAGAAGAAAAACCAAACCCAAATCACCAAACCCTTCCTCTAAGAAGCATTTTGACTTTGTAATCTCATGTCTTCCTCACAGAGGAAATTCTGTTTAATGTAGGAGGAAGGCAGACATGCCTCTTTACCATGAAAACCACAAACTGGCTTCCTAATGGTCCAACTGTGTTAATGAGCAATTACAGACAAACACACTGAGCTGAGGTAGATTTATTCTCCTGGCAGCTGTTGCCCAAAGATGGTTTGATGCAGGAGTGCTTTTTCCTCCTCTTCTGTGTTGAACTCATTTCCATCTCCTTCCTCTTGCCCTCTTTTCCTGGGTAAATAGAAATTTACTTTCTAGGTTGAAGCCATTTCATAAAAGTGATACTTCTGAGGTTCAGCTCTCCCATTAAACCAAAGGATAATTCCAGGATGGATGGAAGGTTGGTTTTTTTTTTTTTTTTTTTTTTTTTTTTCTTCTTCTTCACACAGGCTTTCGGTTTTTTTTTTTTTGCTCCTCCTTACAGCACAGTGCTTCGGTTTCTAATTTCCAAAACAGATATTTTCAACAGTGTCCCCAGGTTACAGGGGTAAAATTGAGCTTTGAATACAGGACCCTTTTTACTGGATTGCTGGGAATGTGTTCGAGTTCTGAAATCCTGGATGGCAGGGTCCGGGCAGGTGTTGAGGGCAGCCCAGCGAGCGCGCTGGGGTTGGACCCTGCGCTGCAGCTCAGTGGAAGCAGTGCGCAGACACCGTGTTGCTCTTTGCAGATTGTCTTTCAAAGTCTGAAACCGATCAAATAATAAGATTTTATCGGTCGTCCTTCCTTCTTTACAGAAAGAGTGAAAATTTGTTAAATATGTTTGCAACTCGGGAAGGAGAGGAGGAATAAAACTTCAAACAGCGCTGCTAAAAACAGCCCGGGCTGCTTTTGTTTGGGCTTGCAAAACGCAGCAGCTTAATGCCTCCATTGTACGCAGGGGGAAATATGCTAATTCAAAGCACATTTCCCATCAGAAGCCCTTTCAGGCCTGTCATCGCTGAGATATGAAGGATGATAAAGGGGGAGCAGGGAGGCCCGTGCTGTGGGAGCGCGGCTCCGGGCATTGTGCGCTGAATGCGGCTGCCGAGCCGCTCACCCGTGAGGGCCCGGCCCGGGCGGGTTCCCATGGGCGCCCCCCGGCCTGGGGCAGCCGCAGGGACAGGGCGGAGGGGCTGCTGCCAAGCTGGGCAGGCATCGCCCGTCCCGCAGCCCCGTGACCCGGGGTTCCTCTCTGGGTAACACGGACAGCTACTTTCTGTTCACCTTAAGTGCAGTTTAAGCTGAAATAACAGATTTTTTGTGACGAGGCCTCCATCGCTTCTTTTCCAAGTTGCTGATGCGTGCAGGGTAGTGGCGCTGAGCTCCCTCTGTAAAGAGTCTCCTTCAACTCGGGAAATGGGGGATGCTGCAACTGCAAGACTTTTTTCTTCTTAGTTATGCAACAGAAGGGAGTCTGTGAAATGCTACTTACTCTGTTAGCATATCTATATGGTTATATTTGAGGTTGAAAAAATGCATTCATCAGTGTTTGGTATGTATTAAAAATCTCTAAACACTAGTCTTTAAATACTGGCTGATACGTATAAAAGCCTAGAGTTGGGGTTTTTTTCCTTCTCTCTTAAAGTTGTAAACAGGTCTTTGAATAATGGGGTTTATCTCAGGACCCTGTTGACCCAGAACTAGGGAGATGCTCAGTTTACTCAGGAATGCATTTTCTGTCTTCCTTTAAATACGCGTGTGTTGTTTTATTGTAGAGAATTTGGGATTTAGTGAACTTGACGATCTGATAACGTTGCTATGATATTTGCTTGGAAACAGTTTGAAACGGCAATGAAAATTTAGTTATAGTTTGTTTGGCTCTATAAACCTGCTGTGTACTAATGGCAAATTAAACTAAGAAAATGGGCTTTTGATTGTGTTTGCAATCTGGTGGTATTCTGTCTACAGTAGAAGTATGTACTACACTTGAACACACAGTTTCTGAGGACTGTGGCTGGAATTAACTGCTTCTAAATATTTTTAAAGCTGTGGCTGGTCTTCAGTTTCTTCCCTGTACTAATAAACTTGTGAACAAGCAGTTTGGGCTGGGTCATTTTGGCTGGGTATGAGAAACTGTGGTCTTTTTCTGCAACCTGTGGGCAAGTGTGTGAGCTGCAATGAGAAGAGCTCTGTCCCATGTTGAGCAACATGCCTTTGGTCACCTCCAGGACAGTGAGCACACACTTGATGTAGTAGTTTTTTTCCACATAGAGTTCTTCTTACAGACCAAAGGAAGAACGTTAGCCAGCGCCTTGGGTGTTGTTTCTGCCTTGTGCTTTTCTCTTGTTTTAATTTTAGGGTGGTTTTTTTTCAATGCATACATCCCTTCTCCCTTTCCCTGGTTCCTTAGCTCCTTTCTTTTCCTCTCCAAATTATGCTGAAAGGTGGAGCAGATAATTGTACTTCAGGAGTCAGTAGCAGTGAGATATATGGAAGATGTGTCTGTAGTACTACTGAAATCAGAAATGCCTGGGGCATTTTCAATAACCAATGTGAGGGTCTCCAGAGGAAGCACATAATGAGAATGGTTAATGTTTACACCTGAGAAGCTCCAAGTGCAAGAGAAGTGGTTACAAATGTGCTGAAAACCAGAGAGTAGAAATAAAATGGGATGGGAATGATACTAGGAACAGATGAAGAAAAGTAGATGCTAAATGAATTTCACTCTGAGTCATGACAAAGTGCAGAAATTACATCTTTCAGCTGTTTAAAACAAGTGAATGTCACGTTTGGAAAGAAACAGAAATGGGGATGTAACTAGGCATCGCTCAGCAGAGAGTCTGGGTGGTTTTCAGGCAGCAGGACTGGAGGCCATTTCAGAGGCTGGGTCCTGCTCCTTCTGGAGAAGCTGCTCCTTCTGCACTGACTGCACCGACTCCCTGGCCATTGTGCAAGCCCTCCTTTGTGCCAAGCCTCAAAACCTGCCGGGCCACAGAGTGGCTCTTCTCGCCAACCACTGAAAGGCTCCGAGCTTGAGGCACTTAGAAAATTAGGCGAGACAAAGTGTTGGAAATGTATACTCCAGGGAATAATCCTGCCCTGGCAAGGGATTTTACTTGACAGCCTATCTGGGAATCCAGGCTGAAAGCTGCTACTTTGTCCTTAACTCACCCTATAGCACTTTTGTCTCAGAGCTCACTTTGTATGCAGGATCACCCACTGCTGAGGTTCGGCAAAAATCGAGGCGTGACATGATCCAGACAGAGCTCCAACCACACTCGTTGTTAGTAGGTTAAGTCATTCCTTGTTTATAAAGGTAGAGGGGTGGGGTTTTTTCCTTAATTGTGCTGAGCTGGCTGAGTGCACACTTAGCTTTTTGTGGGCCCCAGTGAAAGACCTGTGGAACACTTGAGCGGCGTTGTTTGTTGTTCACAGCGGCGCTCTCAAAGGCTTTGCAAAGCGCAAAAGAGCCGCTGCTTTGGACATGACTGGGATCCCAATCGCTGCAGCTGGAAAGAGGGGACTGGAAAAGCTAGGCTGGAGAAGTTGCTTGGCACATATTTAGTCGATGAGTTAATTGGACACTCTCAACGTGGGACTTGTTAATGTCCTGCTGCTTTCCTAATGAGGATATCTGCTGTTGCAAAGAATACAGTGATTAATTGGGGACCGTTTAGTTAGTGTCTTAACTGAGGATTTCTTGACTAGTGTCTTATGTGTGAACAGAGACTACATTTGCAATTCAACAGGCAGTCCAGCACTGCATGACAAAACTGGTCCAGGATCTTTCCCAAAGTATAGTTTAATTACACTGGAATGAGAATTTTCTGTCTTGGGGAAACAGCTACAGTCGTTGTGACTTACAAGGTGCTGAAACTTCAAACAGTGAATTTCAGTACCTCATACCAATCATTATTTTGATGCTTTTTTTTACATCAGCATTTTGACTTTTGAGTTCGGCGGGCTTTTCGAAAAGCTGATGCACAGCTGCCCAACAATCCATGATTGGTCGAGGAGCAACGTAAGGCAGAGCCTGGGGCTGGTGGTGCTGATTTTCCAACCTGGGACACTGAGATGAGTGGGTAATGGTGCTCCCAAGGTGTGGCTTAGCTGTGCTGCAAACTTCAGTCTGGTCTTGGGTAACTTGGTTCCTAGCCCTAAAAGCCTTGAGCTGCAGGAGTGTGTAGCAGTCTGTACACTGGGATGGCTGTGCATTCACTATCAAACTGAATACCTATTGCATGACTCTGTAAATTAGTATGCATTCCTCACAGCAGTTACAATGATGCTCATATGGTTTACTGTTCAATAAAAATACATATATAATTGTATGCATTTTCTTCATATACATATGAATATGCACACATATGTGTTTTCTGCATGTGTACATACACACACGTATCTACATCTGTGGTTTATGCATGGAATCCTTTGTGACATTCTAGGAGGATTCTTCATCCTTGTCCCTCCCCATGTACCCCCAGTATGCAGTGTGAGGTACCCTTCTATAATGAGTGCCCCTGCTTTCTTTTTGGGGAGCTGTAGGCTTTTGCACTTCTTTTTATTTCCCTGCTTTTTTCCACGCTTTGTGAAAAGACTGGACTGAAGCCAAGACTGAAGAACAAAACGAGCACTGAATAGATGAGAGATTGTAGGTGGGATGCTGAAGTCTATGCGAAGAGTGGGAGGGCAATTTTGAAAATCAGAACTGGATGTAAAGTTAACAGAGAATTGTGTGATTAAATCTGACTTTGTGGAGCAAAAGGCTAAGTTTGTGTCAAGGCTGAACTCAGTGACGTTTAATTTATAGACAGAGGAAAAAAAATCAACAGGTAGCTTCCAGTTCTGTCTCAAGCTCTTGTGTTTTGAGATGGAGCAACTGTATTAACAGGAGTATATTATACCTTTGCTGCCTTCTAAATTGCTGGCAGAAATAGCTCTTCTACAAGTACAAGAGGCACTTCTACTTGAGTGCTGGCAAGTGTGACATAAATATCTAGGATGCTATTTCAGTATGTCCAAGTATTCAGAAGCTCCAGTTAGTTTTCTGAGATGGCAGAAACAGTATTGGAGAAGATCTCCAACAGTATTGGAGAAGAGGGTTCACAGCAAAAGCTAAGTATGTTGGATTGTCTTCAAAGTGCAGAATTAAGGCAATAAAGACAAAAGACTTGAGCATATTTTTTTCCTGCTGCACTACAAAGCAGAGGCATGATAGCTGAGAATCTCCCCTCAGTTGTGATGGACAGAGGGAGCAAAAAAAGGCGGTTATGTGTGCCAAAGTCAAAAAACGTAGCCCTTAAAATTCTGGAGGAGCATTTGAAGTACTGTTGAAGTCTTCATGTATTAGTCATGTATGTGAGGATCTTGCCACTGGTGAAGAGAAAAAATTATGGAGATTGAGTAACTCAAAGCCTTGTTTTGCTGTTTCATTGTAAAGTTAAAGCATTTGAAACCTGCCATGCAGTACACTTGTAGAAAACTATGCCATAAAATTGTGGAGCTGGAGTAGAAGCTGAGGACAGCCACTGGAACTGGAGCTCTGAACACTTGCCTAATGGAAGTTCCTTCCAGGGGAGATGCTAGGAAGTCTTTGCTTTCATTTTCTGTATTTCCATGCTCTTTCTACTGTAGTCTAAATGGGCTCTAGTTTGTCACCATATTTCTCTCTGGCTTGCCAAAAGCATGGTGCTACTCCAGGCAGGCTCACAGGAGAGGGACGCAGGAGATGATGTTGCTTCCATCTTAGTTTCAAATATCCTATTTTGCTTTCATTTTTATTGCCTATCCTCAGAAGTCTTTGGAATGGTTGAGATTCCTGTATTTTGTCTGTCAAGAGTTTTGAATGATTTTCCCCAGAATTTTTCTTTTTTAAATACAAATTTCTAAAACCCGGGAAAATGTTACTAAGGCCCTTAGATTAGATAAATAAAATCCATCACTTTTAAAAATTGTTTATTTCCTTTCTTTCTGAGCTGTTGACTGCCTTTCATAAGCAGAAATGGAGCTTCCACCTGCTTAAGAAGACACCAACTTCTTCTTTCGTTTTGACTTTCATTATAGTTCTTCAGGCTTTTTTCTGTGGTAGACTTCACATCTCTGCAGCCATCTTTGAGACTAGAACTTGATGAGACCTCCTAGCTACTGGAAAAGCCATACAGAACCATCTGCTCACTTTCTAAGGGATTTTTTTCCTTTTTCCAACTAAATGTTAGCTGTTGGTGTATGTTCTGGATGTGGGACGTTTATCACCTTTGATTCTCAGCCGTGGCTGTAACTGTAGTGGTCCAGCTGGAAACAGGCAGGCTGGACAGAGAACTGTCTGTACCCCAACAGCTGAGGGACATCTCCTTTGCCTGCTGCTTGTCACCAGGCATTCAGCTTGGCAGCAGTCATTGACAAATTCACGAGGCTTGATAAGGGAGTCACAGCACTGGTATCTTCACACTATTAAGGTTTGCTTACCCTCCTGGACTTAGCTCCATTGGTTAGCTCAGTGATTTTCTTTGGCTGCAGAGATAACCACTATCCATGCTTAAGCCTTTTTTTTTGCTCTTTCTTACAGAAATTTGAGACTGAGACCCCGAAGTGCAGTGCAGACTCATGTCTATGTTTTATACTGTGGTATAAGTGCAGGGATTTTCCAATGTTACTTGTTAATTTGGATTCCATTTTCCTAGTAACCCAGTATATCTGAAAGAATGAACCTCAATTTTTAATTTTTTGTAAAGTACTTGCAAGATATATGACTGCTACACAACTGAAAACTTGTCGCACTTTGATTTTATCCACATGGAAAGTTTGCCTGCCTTTGCATAAGTATTTGGATTGGGTTTTATAAGCAAGTCTTTGGTAACTGGTTTAAAGCTGAACACAAGCAATTACATTGCACCAAGTGGCTTCACGTGTATTTGTTCTTTCTCTTAAATATTTTTTTTTAAAAAGTATTCTACAAGTTGTCTTTAAAATTAGTTGTTTGGACTATGTGTCAGCCTTGTTTGAGGGACAGTCTCTGTACTTTAACTTCTGAGTCTTGGATCTCATAGATAATCTCAAATTGCTCTTCAGCTATGTGAGAACATTCTTTATTACAGCTCTGTGAAGCCTTTGTAGAAATGGCAAGTGTGTATTCATCTCCTGAAAGCTTGTGAAGAATTTGCTGTAGCTTATGGTAGAGCTTCTCAGCCTTCAGGAATGTAAACTAGATTCAGTGACATTAAAGATAGATGTTCAAAAGGAACTGGCACATGAACAGAATAGGGGTTCTAATATACTTTTTAACTTCTGCAGTTGTGCTGTTTTAATTGACTGAGCAAAATGATTAATGTGTGGTTTGGGTTTTTTTTTTTTAATACCTAGATAAAGTAGATTTAAGGGTTTTTTTTAAACTATTTTGCAGTAAATGTGACTTGGTCTGCAGTGCCTTCACATACTTTCCTCCACTGCTATTCATCCTGAGGTTTGGCAGTAGGCTCAGAGCTGTGCTTTCGCAGCAGAAACCCTTGCTGCTCAGCCCCTTTCCTCATTGTCACTTCTATCTTGTTCTGCAAATAAAATGCTGGGCTGAACTTTTCAAATGTAACTAGCTGCCTGCCCTGGTTGCTGGTTATCTAAATCAGCTTGGTCTGTACAAGCAGGTTTTTGCTGAATATCAGTCTTAAAAGATTTTTTTTAAATTTTTCCCTTTGTGGCTTAATCTTGTGCTGTGTTGTCATAGGCATAAACTTGATGTGTCCTAGTCTCATCACATACTATGACAAGGATGTATCTGTTTAAGGGAGGGAACATTGAATGGAACAACTTGCTGGCTGAGATTCGTGCTTGAAGCACAAGATCAGCACCCGTGTTAGCACTGGAGGAAATAATATAGTTTGTTTTATTTGCTGTATTTATCAATGATGGTGTAAAAGTTTGAAAATCAAGCAATTACTTAGGATGATAAGTGCTTAAAACCTATCATATATTGCAGCAATCCAGAAAATAGTAACAAGGGAGGGGAGGGAATTTTACACTCATATATCACTTGAAGCTTTTAGAGGATGATTTAGTTGGTAGGATTAATGCTTTTGAATAGTTGAGCTTGATGATTTTTGAAGTGTTCAGTTCAAGTTCTTGTGAAGTTGATTCTGGTATTGTGCACTGATTTTTCATGGCCTGTTTGGGGAAGGGGTTATTCTGGGGAAACAGTCGAGGAAATAGTCTCCCAGCCAGCAGGCTGGGTTTTGGGTTTCTGAAACATCAGAAACTCTGAAGTCCTGGGCCTGCCTAAAATTCTGCTCACCAGTAAGAAAGTGTGCAGCTGTTTGAAGGAGTAGGTCTCGCTAATAAAGAGGGGAGGGCTACAGTCATGGATTTCCTCCAGGGGCAGCCTGTAGAGATTATGTCTAATGTATTTTCTCTTTAAGTAAAGGAAGTTCCAGATTATGTTTGTATTTTCTCTGTATTTATACTGATAAGTGCATTGATATTGCACCACTTGAATTAGGTTATGAACAGGCCTTTTGTAACTTAGGATAGTCTGAAGGGAGGTTTCAGCCTTTTAAAGTTTTAGACCTTCCTGTCTAAAAGCAAAGATCATTAGGACAGTGACACAGTACATTAAGACTGTGACAGAAGTACCAACTGCACAATGAGGCATTCCAAGAAGAGAATTTTATGTCAGAAGCAATCAAGTGCTTTGACCAATTACTAAAATTTGTGTGACTTTCAGCAAAGAGGGTGTATTTGTTGTGGATTTTCAGTCTTACTGATGTTAAACAGGGAAAAAACCCCACACTCTGTAGAAGCATTTGTTTGTATAATCATTATACCAACAACTTTCAGTAATGGTTAAAAGAATATAGCAAACACATCACCCACGCTTTCACCCTTTGGCTGATTGTTTCGGGGAGTGTGTTTGCAGTGCATGGTCTTGCTGGGGAAGGATTCCAATCTGTGTGTGGATTGCTGTCTTAGCACTGGAGAGGAAGATTGGGGAAATATGCCTTGCCACCTGGGTTGAGGTCTCTGCTGTGGCTACTGATTTGATTACCTTCAGGAGCCCAACCCCTTGCCCCTCACTGGCTCCTGAGGATACTTCATGCCATCTACAAATTAGCATCATCCTGCTCATGTAGAGGTCTGCTGAAGTGGGAGCTTAAACTGCAGACTTTTCCTGGACTCCAAGGAAGCATTTTAGGCAAATGCTTGCTATCAAGTTTTAATGCTGTGATATGAAACCTTAGGATATGACCAAGACCTCCTGGCAGCTGTGCTGAAGCCTGAAGTCTGAGTAGTAATGCCCAAAGCAAAGTAACAGCTGTGTTGGCTGTGGTAAGTTGTGCACTAATTTCTTGAAAGAGATGGGAAGTTTCTCTAATGGTTGGGTCTGAGGGCTTTTGTGCTTTTCACTTGGCATCTAGAAATAAAAATGCATAGCAAAATTGTGGGTTGTAGTAACTTCAACCAGAAGAGACTAAATTGCAGCTACAAATCTTTGGACCGCTTCCCTCTTCCCACTCTCCTGTTTGGATCTGTTGTAGGGAACATGCAGGGTGTAGGTTTTAACATCCCCAGCATTTGCTGAATCTGCTGGGTGTCTTTGCAGGCTGCAGAACTGGCTGCAGTGGCTAGACCACCAAGGCCATCACTCCGTGCTTGCTCCACCATCCTGCACACACAAAGTGGTGCCTTTGGGCACTTGTGCCCTGTGCAGTGTGTTGCACTGTGAGGCATTGAGACAAGCAAAGTGACAGGCAAGGTTAATTAGCCTCAGTAGAGCCTTAAATGTGTCAGTTGTCCTGGGTTTTGGGAGGGGAACAATTCCCCTGTGTGATGTTGCCCTGCTGTGTGGGTCCCCAGCACAAGAGTGGGCTGGGGACACCTAAAGTCACCTCATGCAATGCAAGGCTGGCATGTCTTGAGTTTGTTGCTCCCAAGTGCAGTTTATTTGGTCATGCTGCAGTCTGTCTGGATTTAGAGGAGTGATCAAACGTGCTGAACAGCAACTCTGTGCTCACTCCCAAGCATGGCTTTAGGTCTCTAGTGGCAGACCTCCTTTTAAAGCCTAAGTTGTGTTTTCTTAAACATTTTATCCTTTAGAGTGTTGCACGTGCATTTTAGGTCACTTGAACTGGCTTCCTGTCTCCTTGCTTGGATAGTTTTGTCTTTTTTTTTTTTTTTTTTTTTTCCATTGTGCTCGTGAGTCAAAGAAAGAATTAAAATTTTCCATGTACATACATATATGCCCACTTTTGCTTTTATGCTTCTCTCACACAGTCTTCTACCGTGGGTGAGCGGAACTCTCGGCAAAGAAAGCAAACAGAGAGAACAGACCCATCACCCCCCACCCCTTGAAAGAGCAGAGGGCATGTGGGATAAATCAAAATGCAAAGCATAATAACAAGGTCCCATGGGAAAGGGAGCCTTGTGATTGTGTGCCGGCGTGCACTCCCCTTAGAGACGGCGGCCGGGGGGCTCACCTCACAGCGGCCGGGGGCTCCTTTCTTTCTCACTTGCATCTCCCCTCCCGATGTCACCAATCCATTCACTACCCGGAGAATTGATTAACATTTGTTGGGAGAGAGGGGCAGAGCGGAGGGCAGGAGGAAGGGGGCGCGAGCGGGTGATGCTGGTCCCCACGGTGTGGCAAGCGGAGGCACAGGATGGCTATTTTATAGCTGGGGACCCTGGTGACGTATAGCTGAGCGAGCTGGCACAGCTCCTCGTGGACCAGTCAGCGGAGCGAAATTGAAGCTGACAAGACTTTTCTGGCATTTTGGAAAGGACTGTAATCTACTGTAGGGGAGAACAGAGCCGCTCAATCACCGCCGCTGTAAATAGGAGACGGAAGGGAGTGAGAAAGGAGGCGAAGAGAAAAAGTGCTTGCTGGGGGGGGAGGGGGGGCGGCATTTTTGGTGGATGGTATGAAGCCAGCCATGGAAACTGCAGCGGAGGAAAATGCAGAACAAAGCCAAGAGAAAAAAGGTACCCAGGGGTCTAACAATAGCCTGTTTAAATCTTTTCATTCAGGGGGCTTAAAGAGGTTTAGGCCAGTTTTGTCACTTTTTCAAATAGCTCTTAAACAATCATTACTGCATCTTCGGGCTTTCAGCCGTCCTTTCCTGCATGGCTTGACAACAAATTAATAGAGCATCAACCTTTCTGTCTGCGTCTGTATTTGCTCTGAATCTGTCCTAACCCTAGCCGAAATTATGCTTGCAAAAGAAGTCTTGTTATTGCTGCGTTTTTGACAGATTTTGGTTAATTTGGTTTACAGAGGTAGCGTGTGCCTGTGTGCTTGCATGTTGTTTTCGGAGCTGTAATCTGGTGTTTGCATCGAGACTAGCCATGTAGCGAGGCTTTGCAATGCAGTGTGGGAGACCTAGGTTATAACAACATGTAATAGATTATAATGTCACACAACCTTCGTGTAGCGAGATCAATGCCAAATGCTACTCTTATTTTTAAAATTCCTTTTCTCTGGTGTCATCTGGCAAATTTTACTTTTGTAGCTCTCTGCCTGCACTATGATAAGGGGTAACAATGCAGTGAGTTTTGCAAGATGAGATTTCAGGATGTGTTAATCACTGAGAATTGCTGCTTAAAGGAGAGAACAATTCCATGGTAATGTTTCTGTGGTAGGGAGATGGCAGAGCTGAAAGAGAGGTGCTTCATGCATCCCAGCTTTACAGGTTGGTTCTGTTTGGTCTGGAGTGCTGAACTTCAGAGCATAAATTCAATTCACAAGGGATATTTTCCTTCTGTGTTGTATAATCTGTGTCAAATAACCGTTCCCTCTTCAGTGCAGCAGACTACTGTACAGATCATAGCAATTTGTTGGGGTTTTTTTAACCTGTTGTGTATCGTTTATAAGCAATCTGAGTATCTCATAGGCTTAAGCAGCTGATAAACAACTAATGCATTTCCCCAAGCAGAAGTCTTTCATCGATTGTTAAGCAGTTCAGATATAAACATGACAAGTCCTGGTAGTGTCCAGTAACAGATTTTGTTTTCCTACTTTGAATCTGACTCCTGCTACACACTTCATATAAAATGAGCTTCAGTTTCAAGTAAATGAAATTTGTCAAGTGATTAGACATAGTACTGCATAATCCCTTAGGGATTTCACAAAAGGAGGTCCACTGATGAGAGATTAAACTCTGAAAGCCATTAGTGTATGTGGACAATAACCCACCTCACTGCAGATTTTGAGTAATTAATGTACAAAATGTCCTGAATAGATTGACTATAAAACCACCTTGAATTGATAGATCATTCTTCAAAAATTACAATTCTTTCTTCTGATTGATGAGCTTCTTTTAAACCAATGGAATTCATGTTACAATGAGCACTAAAGAAAGTTATCCGTATGCATTAGCAGCTGCGCAAAACAAAATGTGTTGCTGAGCGTGTTTATGATGAGTTTATGGCTTCCCTTTTGTTTTGGCAAGGATGAAAGAACAACATGTAGAACAGTATCTGCTTCCAAGTCAAGGTGGTTGATCTGTTGCTTTCCTCAAAAGCAAACAGGGAATCTCCTATCCCAATGTTACCACAATTTCTTAATTTTTTTCTCTGATAATTTTATACTTCTGATCTGTTACATAAGTATATGTATGTAACACTTGTAGGCTTTGTTCTTGCCGGTTCTCCGATTCCTGAAAGTAACATATGGTTATTATCACATTATGCTCTGTATTCCTCTTCACTTAAATTCTCAATATGCTTCACAACAAATTAAAATGCAGAAAGCTGAAACAGTCTTACTTCTAATTTCTATAGCAAAACAAATAGACCAGATCCCCCTGCAAACTTACTGCTGTGAAGTGGTCATGGAAGAGATGTATTTGGTTTTGGGGGGCAGATTTTCCAAAATCTGTCGAGTCCAGTTGGGTTTTCAGATGAGCTCAGCAGGCATCAGGTACCTCTCAAATGTCAGAATTTTTCAATAGGACTCTTTCACCAGCAGCTCCTGTGGAGGAAAACGGGCTTTTTCTCCGTGTAAAGAAACTTGCAGGAAAATGCTGCTGCTTTATTTTGGGGTACAGAACAGAAGAGGACTCCTTCATTTACTCTCTGGACCACATCTCTTACTTGTTATGCCTCACATGCTTGCCAGCCTTGCGACATTTTCTTCTTCCTTTAGGATCCTACCTGGACTTGGTAATGGCCATCCTTTATGAGATGCTCTAGATCCAGTGATTTCAAGGCAACTGCCACAGCTTGAAGCAGTTGAAGTTCTATCACAGGGTCTTTTAACTCTTCCTTCTAGAAATTAATTGCAAAGCCTAAGGAGATAAACCATCATCTGAAGGGGATTGGGAGATGCTGCTATTGCTAAGACTGAGCAAGGGAAGATCATGAGCATTCTGCTTTGAGTACTCAAGTTCACACTCAGTATGCTTTTCAATGCCAAGTTCTGGGAAAGTATCTGCTTTTAACTAATAGCAAATTGTACTTTTAAGCTAAGAGGTATTTTCCCTTTTACCAGAGTGTTAAACTGCAAGTTTCTGGGGTGTGTTTTCAACGCAAGGACCTTCTCAATGATGTGCTGCAGTTTTGTGGAATAAATACTTGGAGGAAATTGGGCTAGGACATGCTGTCTGTGTACAGGTCTCCCAGTACTTGGGAGAACCCTGGAGAGCAATGCTGCCAGAGCACTTGGCATGAAGAGCGAGGTCTATTTTCAGTTTGAGCACCTAAAGCAGTCGTACGTGAGCGGTGGTGCCACACAGGTATTGCTTTGTGTTTCCCATCTCTGTGGCAAATGTGGACAGCCAGCTATTTTGGTCTGCAGTGTAGCTGAGACAATTTGCACAAGCTAGTGTGCTTTATGAATAATTACAGATTGATAAATGAAAATGATTGAAAAGTATTTAGATTTTTAAAATTTGCTAAACTGTATAGAATTCCTGTGCTATCTTTTAATAATTTTCATGAATCCCCTGCCTGATTCAGGCAGCGATACTACCCAGCTGATGGATTCAGTGTTTATCTGACATTTGTTTCTCTGCACCCAGATGAGTGGCTGCTGCCCCAGTTTTTTTAATTGGAACTGGAACAACCCTCATGTTGATGCAGATAAGAAATAAGTCAGCTTTATGCTGTGTATCAGCAGCCCTTATCAGCGGAGAACACCATGAAAGCTGAAGCAAAATGTTTAACAGATACTTTGCAGGGCTGCAGGACAGATTGGATGCATTTTAAAGATGAAGGTTTACAAATTATTACAAATGACAGGGTTTATCTTGCAGGCATTAAATTAAATCAAAATGTGAGGACTGGGCAGGCAGATTTACTGAGGTGGAATAAATAAGAAAAACGAAATGCCGTTTTGCATCAGCAGTGAAGGATATAGATCCTGATACACATTAACAGAGACAAGAAGTTTCCCTTTTCATTTAACTGTGAGGAATACTACCAAGTTGCAAAATAAAAAAAAAAAAAGAAAAATAAATAAAAAAGAAAAAAAACCCGCAACTGTGGATGGCCATGGGGAATTCACCTATTACACATGGGATGGAAGAAAGCCATGATACTAGGGTTTAGGTTCCTTATATGAATACATATGATGTTCAAATTGCCTATGCTGTGCTGAGGAATAATGAAGACCAGTTTGAGCAGCTGCACCAAAGGTCCCTTTTAATTGGCTCTTCCCTGCTTATATTCTTGATAAAAGAAGACCTTGTGCTCAGTAATAGATGTGAGCTTTATTATTTTAATGGTATATGAAGCCATGTTTCAGCTTTTAAGCTCTAAATAGACAAGTATATACTAGTCAAAAATAGAAAGAAAATACTTTGCTTCTCTTACACTGTTGCACACAGTTGTACAGTTGTGTTTAAATAAAGCTGTAAAGTGTGATGTGAGAAGGGAATGGATTGTCATGCAGTTTATTTCATTTTTAGTAAAATTATTTTTACACAGTGAGCTTACGACATTTTGATGTATCACAGATGTATATTTCATTCATTACAACAAATTGGGAAAAAAAAGTATTTTTAAAAATATATGTTATGATCATCAACCAGAATTTCTAAGGTACTCACTTAATGTTAGGCTCACACAGTGGTATCAGTGCTGTCAAGCCATTCAAAGATTTTTAGTGCGCTGCATATTTTTCCCCATTTTAAGCAGTTGATTGGTGTTTCAGATCCACTGACAACAATAACTGCTCTAAGTCCCTGAAGAATACGACTGTAGGAAGAGAGGTCCAGCCCTGGGAGAATCTGGGACACGCGATATTCTGGGGATAATAATTTGGCAGGCTTAGTGATTTAGGTTTTAATGAATAGGATTTGGTTTCTGCATAGGAGGGGGTTGAAAAATACTCAGAGAATGTACTCATACTGGTCTGAACAACCTCATGAAAGCAGAAAACCTAGACATATGTGCCATGGGATATGGAAACGGGGGGTGGGGGAAACCCAGATGGCACCGTATGAGCACAATGGATTTTGCAGCAGGAGCAAAGGGGGCAAAGAGGGGGGGAAGGTCTCCTTCAGTTACTCTGACCCTTCCCCATTTTCTGCCCAGCCTTGCTCCTTGTCCAGTATTCATCACCAGACCATCAATGACCAAACAACACCCTCTCTTTGCTCCCATGGACTGCTTCATCAGCTGAGACAGATGAATATCAGAACTGTGTTTGCTCTAAAACACAGTTTTTATATGCTTATCATATAAAAAATATGATAAAGGCAGCAAGCATGAGGATGTTGAGCACTGTGAATTTGATTACAGGCGTGCAAGATGATTCATCCCAATGAATATTGAACACCACAGTCTCCATCCATGTGCCTGCGTGGTGTGACATGAAAACATTGTCAGTTCTGTAGCTGCTGTGTCTGTGCAGGATTGAGGACAACCTGGTTCTGACAGGAGGCCTCGAGCTTGGCTGTGGGTGGAGGGTATTGTAACCTAGACCAGGGAATGCAATTAGTGCAGTTAGTTACTCAAAAAGCAAAAGGTAAAGAAGCCCTTAAGCCTTTTCCTTTCCCAATTATTCAGGGTACAGGGTTGAATTCCAATGGATATGGACTGTGTGCAGTATTTGTTATGCCACTGAAGCCTGGGGAGCTTTTGACCTGGTGTTGATTTTACATGAGTGGGTCTGGGTGGGTCCCAGCAAAGTCACCCAGAGATACTCTTCAGCTTCAAAGGTCGTGCCAGGCATGCACTAAGGGCTACCAAACAGCCATTGCTAAGTGACTCTTTGCAGAGCAGTGGGAAAACTGAGATTCCTTATGGAGTTGGAACTGCCTCCTAATGAAAGGACCCCTGTTACAGCAAAACCAGAAACTGTTAATTAAAGAAACCAACTCCAAAGAATATTTTCATTTATAGAAATGATGCTACAAAGTTTACATGATGTCTCTGTGTTTCAGGGTTTGATGTTTGTACTGCAGCAGACAGGTGACTTCACCAGCATTCCCCCAGGCTAAGGGAGAAAAGAAGCTGCCTGCTCTGCTGCTCTGAACAAGTGCTTTTTGTGGCCACTGCAGGAGAAATCTCAATCTGTGGGTTCAAGCTAGTAGGATAAGATCTTCTTGATGTTGAAGGTTTGGTTTAGATGCTGCTGCAGTGCAAATGAATAATTCTTTTCTTTTTGGAAATCTTTGCAGCTGGTTATTTTTAATTTTAATTTTTTTTAAATCTGAATCTGTTACCAGTGTCCAGTAAATAGCCTCAAAACAGCAGGGAGCAGACATTGGGGAAGCAGAGAGGAGGAGGTATGCTGTACTAGTGAAGAATTTTGTTTTCCATTTTGTATCCAATTCAATTTTTATGGCTTTCCTTGCAATCTCCCAAGCAGGATTGTTCCTCTCTGAGCAGGAGATGATATCATCCTGAGAGTGTGCAGTCATTTTGGAATAGTATTTTCAACACATTTTGAATTTTGTTATGCTCCGAAGATGTGGAACTTGCCTTTCCTAAGAGAAGGAGTGAGCCATACAATACAGAATAGTGTCTTCTGTGGAAGATTTACTGATACCTGCTTGCTGGTTTGTGTGTGAGATGCAGAGAGAGCAAAATTACCAAGCTACAAAGTATCCCTTAGAGAGCTACTGATGCTAAATTCATGTACAAAACCGAAAAGACTCTTAATATTGGAGTTTGTTTGCTGATAAAGAAGACCAACAAATTCTTGGTTTAAATCTCTAGATCCAGCATTTGGATTCAAGGCCAAGATTTTTTTCTCTTCTTGACGTATGCAAACGTGGCTGTGCCAAGCTCCTCACTACACAACCAGCAAAACGATATGAGAGGGACTGGGTCCAGGACCTTCTGAGCCCCTCATAGGCTAGAAATTTATGGCATTTCTGCTTCTCCTGCCCTCTGAAATTTGTCTCTAATCTAGTCTACAGTAGGTGGGGTTTTCATCCTCACAACCTTCACTTTCTCCACGTGCCCAAATGCTGCTGAATTGGATTTGCTTCAGCCAGAAATGATGGTTGCTTTCTCACTTAGCCACTGCAGATGGGGACTCTGGTGCATTTTGAATAAAGCTCACCCTGACAGCTTTGACAAGGCCATAGTGGTAGCAGTGGGGGACATGTAGGCTCAGAAGTGGTTTGATGCTGTTTCCTGCCTCTTTCAGGGGCACAGAGCGCTGTGCCAGTGAATGTGCCATGAGTGTGTGACTGGGTGAGGTGAGTTTCTGCATGTGGGGTCTTGTTGCTGGGCTTTCTCTGAAAAGACAAGGAGAAGCAGGACTGCTCTTCTTGGCCATGAACCTGGAACAAATAATTTTTAACACACTTGGTCCAGATTTTTGGATGTGAGCAGAGCCTAGGTGAATTAAAGCCCACAAACTTTTATTTTTTTGATGTAAGAAAGTAGCAGAGCAAACCTTTGTGTTTGCCCTACCTTGACATAAAGCAATAACCTTTTTCTTTGGCAGCATTAGAGCCTTTTTAAAAAACAGGTAATGTGATTTTCCATGACTTTACCTTCCTTTACTGCTGGAGCAGAGCTTTTTGTCATAGACAAAGAGAGGGAGACATTAGAGTGGGTGGGGGTAAGGAATAGAGAGTCCTTCCTTATGTGTTTTAACTCAAATTCTAGGTAGAGTTTCAGCTATTCAACCTTTCTTAACACCTGTGTGAGCATTTCCTTGTTGATCATCCTTCCTAATCTCTTCCTCTAGTCTGTAAGGTTATGTTGTTTCATTTCTGAAACTACAGTGTGTTTTTTGGGCTCTTGTTTTTAAAGGTAAATGACTGAAAGTACTGAACTTAAACTTGCTGGTGACACTGACTTTTTACCACCTAAAATTGGCAGTGATCACCAGACCAGAAATGGAAATTGGCAGGTACCACTGGATGTACAGGAGTTCAAGGCCACACCGGTACCATCATGTGCCAGCATTGAGAGGCAATATTAGTCCTTTGGGGATTCAAGGTAAATAAAGGGCTGGGTGAAAGGGAAATGAAGAGTTCAGAAATGGTAGTAGCATAAACTTAATGCTTTGCAGTAGTCCTAACAATTTAAGATAAACGTTCCTCTGTTTTTCTTGTTTTGTTTGTTAAGGCTGTTAGGAGTCTACTTCTTTTGTTTGAATACTTGACATAAATTTGAATTTCCTTGTTAATGCTTGAAAGACAATAATGCGTGGTGTGAGGGACAGCTTCCTTTTAACTGTGCTCCCAATTGCTTCCAAATTGTTTACAGATGAGATGAAATAGTATGGGGGTTTATGTGGATGAATCTATCAGACTTATCAGCCACAAATACAGAAATTACACTAAAGCAGTGACAGCACATCTGACTCACTGGTATCCTACAATATGCTTCCTAGACAATATTCTGTGGTTTGGTTTGCATTTTTCCCTTGCTAGAAGCACTAAGTGCATATGTGGTGTCTAGAGGAGGATTTCAGGTGAGGCTGTAAAAATGGTTTGGTGATTCTACATGCCTGTCCTTTCGATGTCTGGCTTGAGACCTCAAGAAGATCCTATTTACTTTTCGTGAAGCTTTATTTTAAGGTCTGTGGGGGCATTGAGTTTTGAAGCATCTCAGAAAGGCAGCTGAAATCAAGCCTATGATTGATCACATTAGAAAATTCCAGTCTGACTGATGGATAGCACAGCAAGGGATGTATATGCTCAGAGACAGCCTTTGCAGCTAGATCTATCCAGAATTCTCTTCTCTTTATGGAGCTGAGTGACTGAAGCCTGCTTGACAGCTTGTTTGCTGGAGAGGCCTGCCTCCGCATCAGAGACTTTAATAGCAATGCAGGGAAATATTCACCAAAGCTTGCTGCCTCATCCTTCCCCTTTCCATTATATTTTTCTACTCTTGTGCTTTAGGATTCAAGTGTTTATGTATTTCAAATAGCCTTTTTTTTTTCCCCAAAAAATACTTAGGTCACAAATTAGGATCTCTGTCTTCAGTATCAATATTCATTCTGATCATATTTTGTGACAAGTTACCTGGGTGACAGGTTTGGGGCTGCTAGAAGATATTTCCAAACTTCACATTTAGTGCACGTGGGATATTTTACACACAAAAGAAATGCTTCAGGTAGTAGTGGTAGATTATGAATGCTGCCTCCCTGGGCTGTGAAGGACATGGAAGGAGCAGGCTAGACCCTGGTTGTCAGGGTCTTGGGCCCCTTCAGCTGTCCCCAGTGATGAGACATGTCCATATGTGCTGGCACAGATGAGCCAGGACATGGAGATGCACAGCCTTCTGTTATAGCAGCTGGGAGTCTGGCACCTAAAATGGTGCTAGAAACCCTTGTTTAGGCAACTGAACCCTTTTCCGTCTGCCTTGGGAATCTTTCTGAACTAACATGTAGGTAAATATGCCTGTCATGAAGGAGTTGAGGATGAATAATTTTAATTGATTGCATAAACACCCCTCCCTAAACACCCCTCCCCAACACCAGAGCCCAGGAATGCCAGTTCAAGGGAAGATGTTTTAAGTGGCTGCACTTAAAGCAATTGAAAGTATTTTAGGCAAAAATGAAACCTCTCTGAACAGGTCTTGAGTAAAACCAACCTGCCAATGATGGATTAGCCACTGTGGAAATGCTGGTCTTTGCTCTTGTCCCTTGGCTTGGAGGGAAGATGTCACTTCAGTCCCAACACAAATCCCTGCTATAAGATGCCTCCCTTCAGCACTGGCCTACAGCTCTGCACTGCTGGGTGGCATTGGCTGCTGTGCTGAGATAACCTCTCTGCTCCTTTGACAAACCACAGGATTTCTTGGGTGTCTGTGTCTCCTCTGTCAGTGTCCAAATGGGCATCACTCTGAGGGCACCTCTGTGGCAGTCCTCATGGCATCCACCTCTTCTCCCAGGGTTTCCACATAGAACATGATCTCACTTCCCTAATTTAAGCTTGAGTCCAGCTCTTGAGCAACTCGGGAAGAGTCAGTGTGGGAGATTCACTGCAGTGCTGGAGCCAAGACATCCCCAGAACACCTGCAAGCTTAATGAGCCTTTCAAAATACTAAAACAATTTTTTTCCCAGAAAGCAAAGTACCATCTTCTTCTCTTGAAAAAGAAACATTGCAATAGTTGTTTAACATGAGCTTAGCTGTAGGCACTATTCCAGGTTGGGTGGGTGTTGTTTGCTTTATGGAATCTTTTTTTTTTTTTTTGAAACTTGTTTCCCCCAGATGCTGGGAGGTGTTTCAGCTGCTCTGTGAGCACATAAAGGCATGTGAATGTGGAGAATCTCACTGAAACAGCCTTACTGCTCCTTTGCTGAAACAAGCTCAAGTTTTGGAAATGATGTGGTGGCGATTCAGCTGGGGAAATAATGGCATAAAAGCTGTTGCAGGGCAAAGGACTTCTACAGTTACAGTTCAGTTTTCTTATTATTCCTCTTGTTCCATAGTTGGGTAAATGTCTGGGAAGATCTTTGCACCTTTAGTTATCTCTTAAATTGAGAATTTACCTTCTGAATCTGAGATCTGCCGGGCTGGAATACATACACACACACATACACAAACACAGAGGTTTTGGCCCTGTTTTCAGCTCTAGGGAGAGAGAGGTTGTGTTTCTTGTTTGCTTCTTTATAGCTTAGGGAGGAGTCAACTGGGGAAGCGGTCAATAGCGATGGCTGAAATCCAGTGTGGCAAAAGTCTTGCTCTCCTGCTGAGTGCTGAAGGCTGGTGGAGGGTGAGGTGAGTTACAGCTGGCAGAAAGGTGGAGCTAAGAGTTTCAACTCCATTCTTCCAGGTAAGATATTCACCTTTGATTAAAGTAAAAGTCAGCTTTCAAAATCATGTCAGCCAAGGTAGAGGTGGATTGGATCAAGGAAGTTCAAATGTCCTTACAGATTTTCACAGAGCTATGGAAGTCGCCCATGAAACTGAAATGCTTAGGTGCCTTTGTATTTCTCACTGAGCTTGTCTAGACCTTCAGGCATTTGGATATCTTTGGCAGTTTGCCCATTGCTTCATCTCTTTTACCTTTCTACCTTGAGTTTGTCCAAAATTATTGCCTGGGCTGGCACCTATTGAAGAAGCAGCTTCTGCATGTTGACCCTCCTGAGTGTTTCTTCAAGAAGGAAAAATAAGGGAAGCAAGGGGAGGGAGGCCAGGGCAAGGGCAGAAAGGAAGAAGAGTCTTCAGGCCTGTTGAGCAGTGAGTTGTTGATGTTTCAGCTGAGAGTTACAGCCCCAGTTTGGACCAGCAGCTGCCCTTGCTGGTTCAGTGTGTTTGAGCTTTGAGCTCTGCATGCCAGTGAGCATTTCCACGTGCTCAGGCTGTGCTGAGCAAGGGTTATTTTGGATAGTAAATACTAGAACAAGTCTCCAGGAGAAATAGCACCAAAACTTGTATCAATAATGCCTGATCTGTCCCTTATGTGAGAAGTCTCTTTTTTAAATCACCAGCTTAATTCTTTTCCTGCAGAAGTAGCTTAGAGCTAAAAAATATCCCTCAAGAATTCCCACTGAAACCTGTTTGAAGGAAGGTCTTTTCCAAAGTATAAATTAGGTATTTTTCTTCTGCTATGGATTCCACTGTTTCATAGGCCAAAAGTAAAACAGGGAAGACATGAACTAAAATGAAGTTCTGCCTGACCTTTGTCCAAAAGCAATAAAGCTGGACAAGAGCAATTCTCTCATCCCATCATCTCACAGGGCAGCAGTGTCTATTGTCTGACCTTCCTGTGCAGGTCTGACTCTCTTCTCTCGTACAGCAAACACCTGGGATGGGCACTTGCAATAACTATGGATTCCATTCCATGGGTAGTAATTCCTATTCCTTAGATTTTACTGTCTGAAAAAGATGACTTCAGAACACATGCGAGCTTAATGAGCCTTGCAGAGGTTGGAATGATATAGATGGGGAGTGTGTGTGTTTCACTAAATTTGAAGAAGGTAAACTAGATAAGGCATGTAAAAAACCCATTCAGATCATCTGTCTTTGCATGAAACAGGTTTGGCTCCTGCAATGGGAGTGCAATTTTTTTTGTATAAGAACTGCTGATTTGGGAAGAAGAGATTTGGAGAAAAAAAAAAAAAGAAGGTTATGATTACTGCTATCTGTTCTTCTCTGCATCATTTAACACCATCCAGAAGAAACAAATCTTGCCTTGGTAAAAGAGCCTTTTCTTCAATTTGAACATAATTTTTTCCTTAGTGAGAGAAAAACACAGCTTTTGCTGTGGATGAACATTGATAACGTCTGACAGGCTGTTTGGTCTGTTTGGGCTTTTTTGTTTGTTTGTTTGTTTATGGGGTTTTTTGTTACTCATGGTAGAAAAAAAAGTGCTTAATTTTAAACCTGTGCTTACTGTATATTTGCAGACAAATTCAGGAGCCACTTATTATCATTATTTATACAGTACCACAGTGAATACTCTGTGCTTTGTGGATTTGAAGAAGGGTCTGCTAATGGTTCCTCCTGGCTGTGAGATGCTTGTTCTTAGTGTGCACTAATGTTCTTAGTGTGCAATTAGTGTGCACTAATTCTCCTGCTTTCTCTGTGTTGGTTTACAGCACAGGAGGTATGAGCAAGGATTTTTAGTTCTCTTCTAAACAAGAATATGGAAGTGTCTAACTGATAACAGAGAATAAATACCTTGTCAGAAGAGGGGAATTAGCTGTATGACAGTGCTGAAACCAAATATCTTGTATCTGTATCAAGAATAACTGGAGAAGTTACAATTAAAGCTGATGATCTTCAAAAAGGAGCTACTTGTTCTTCAGGTAGCTCTTAAACAGTAGAAGTTGGGATGAGGTTTACTGGATGGATCAGACTACCCCAGATCTGACAGGTTTCTAGTTGAAAGAAGCATCTTGTGCTGGCCACTTGGAAGGATAACAGAGGTGGTCTTGCTGCATTTCAGGTCTGATCCTTTGTGGCAGCCCTGATGGCAGTGTTCTCCAAAGGTCATGTCCCCTCCACCACAGGGACTCTGCTGGCCAGGAAGGAGATATTGATTAACAACCCTGGAAGAGGGGAATGCAAATACAGTGGGGAGATTATCAATCTGGCTAGACTAAAGTGCATTTACATTAAGTTTTCTGGCTCTTATGAGTTAATTTTCAGTATAAGTTAATTTCACAACTCCTTATTTGTGTAGCACAAAAAGGCAAAATTAGGAAATATTGAACTTGAAAGGAAGTTTTCTGTGGAAGAGCCTTAAGCAGTTTGTGGGAGGAGAAGAAAGGATTTTCTCTATTTGAGTTCATAATTTATTTAATCTGTTTAAAGTTAATCCAGAAGTGTGGTGAGTGAACATTTACTCTAAGTAGTAACAGCAATTTTAGCTTTGTGTCACATTTTGTAAATCAGCAAAATTTAAGATAAACAGAAATGAGTAAGGATACAGCTTAAACAAAGACTTCCATGTGATTTAATGCAGAGCCTTTTTATTTTAGTCCCTTACTAAAGTGTGGAGAGAAATTTGTCACAGGCTTTAAACTTACGCTCGTAAGGTTAAATATGTTATCTTACTGTGTTGTTGCCACTGACCCTTGGCTGCAGGTGTGGGTACCTTATTCCCAGGTACTGGCTTAGTCTCATGCAGAGAAGCAAGAGGTAAATTCCAATTTTGCTTCTGAGGCATTAGCCTATTCCCACATCCCTCACTTCTTCTCCTGTGGCTGCCAATCATGCAGCAGGTAGGAAAATGTATATCCTAGCATGCATAAGCCATTCAGAATGGAAATTTTCAAACTATGGGGGGTGGCAGACAGTAAAATTGGCTTTCATTTCCATTTTTCATTGGCTAAAAGTTGCTTTCATTGACATAAAGTTCATTTTCTGACAAAAATCCATGGTGGTTTAGGCCTCCAAGGGTATTATTCATGCTTGGTATTAGGGTATTATTCATGCTTAGTATTGGGTAATCTTCAGCACTGGGGAAGCAGGAGGTGAATGTCAAGTACTGAGTTGTCCTTTTTACATGTATTTGTGAATTGGGAGTGATCCTACCAACAGTAGGCTCCTATGGATGTGTAGTAATGAGCCCGATTTGCATGCAGTGGCTGCATTTAAGATGTTATATAGTGCTTTCCTTTCAGGTGTTATCTAGTGCTTTTTTTCCCTTGGATTTCTTGCAACCTTCATTTTGTTAGAACAGTTCCTCCCTACATGCTCCCTGAGCTGTGGTGCTGAAGCCAACAGAGATTGTGGTTCTGTGGTGGAACATGAGGTGCAGTTTCTGCCCTGTATTAACTGGACTGGTGTCTGACAGGCAGCATTTCTTAAAATGGGTTACACAACTACAAGAAGTAAGTGACAAGGAGAAAATGATGCCCATTGCTTTATCTTTCATGGGAGGGGAAGAAACCAAACTTCTAAGGAAAAGAAAGTGGGAACTAGCTCAAAGACAGCCACGGGATCCTGGAGGTTTATCTCCCTGAAATGGAAAACTTTTCAAAGCTCTTTTCAGGTTTTCTTGGTTCTTTGTTTTTTTTGTTTCATAGTGACCTTGACTATGGGCCAGTGGTTAGAACCTGAGATGCATTGAGGCACTAGTTCAACCTAGGAGCTGTTTGGAACATTACACAATAGGCTGGTTTTCTGTCCAGGAGGTGTGAATATTCCTTCTTCACAGCATGTTTTTCATGCTTTGCTTTGAGGGATGGCTTTGTGAACATCAGCCTGTCTCAGCTTTTCAAGTCTGGGCTTCAAAAACTGATATATCATCTTCCTAGAGCAAGCCCTAGGACTACTCAAGGAAGCTACCTGATCCTATTGCATTGTCCTTTGTCATTTCCAAAACACAGATTTGACCTTAGTAGGATGAGGTAGTGTGTGAGAACTGCCTCTTTTTCTTTTTAAGACCATTTTCCATTAATTCTCTATTACCTTACCATTCTGAGTTTAAATCTTAAAGCTGTACTTAAAGTACCAAAGGAGGTTTAGCCACACAATCACCATTTGGCATGGGGAATTGAATGGCTAAGCCCTTGCATATATGCAGTAGGCTGTACACTGCTGAGCAGATTGTATAATTGTTCATCATACATTAAGAAACCAATTCCCAATTTATGTACATATGTAGGTTCATCCTTTACCAATTTCCTGTGACTGATAGCTTCCAGGAGATTAAAAGAATAGCGAGTTCCTGTTTCTTTCTCTTCTCTTTATTTTTGTCCTTTAGCAAGAATATTTGTGTGTGTGTGTGTGTGTGTGTGTGTGTGTGTGTGTGTGTGTTTAATAGCATTCATTCCCTAGAGAATAATCTCAGTCTTTGTTTTAGCTGGCCTCCTTCTGAGAGTGTGTTAAATCTGTAGCCAAGATCACAGGCAGCTCTGGGCAAATCATTGGGCTGTTATTAACCTGCCTCCATGGCAACTGCTGCTCGCCAGCCTGAGGACAAAAAATGTTTTTATTCTGCTGAGTTGCACAAAAGGTTCTAGTGATGCCTTGCACAAAATGGCCATTGAAAGGGAAGATGCAGTGATGTGTGTTGGTGCTGTACAGTTTCATATTTAAATCGTTTTACACTGTTTCATTGGAAGTGGATATACAGCTGAACAGTTCAGCGTTTTGGCCATATGGAAAGTAAAAACTAGCAGAAAATTGGAGCTGAACTTATTTTAATACTACTTATTTTTGTCAGCTTGAGTCCACAGGCCTTCAGCCTGCAGTTGTCATCAGAGTGTTAGCAAGTTATTTTGTAAACACGAACTAGGCAAACATCTTCCTGGGGTTTCAGTTGTACTGTGGGAAGATAGTTGCTGACTTAGAGTTACAGAGAGAGAACATAAAGGTTTCCTGGAAAGCTTTCTAATTGTTTCCAGAAATCCTCTGCTTTGCTTCAGTGCTTCTTTGGGAAGCTTGGTAAGTGTATCTTAGTTCTTAATGAGCTTCAAATTGTAGCTGGCTTTGAAAGCTGCTGTTAGCAGTACTGTTTTAGACTTGTGTTAAAATTATAAAATCAGCTGTATTGCTCAGGCTAGGCATTGTCTTTAATCAGCTCATAAAGATTGATCCCCAGTGGGATCTGGGGGGGAGCTCTGGCAGCCCCAGCACTGAGATGAGGTTGTCTCCTGCAGTTAGTTACCCTCTGGCAGGAGAGTGTGCAGCTCTGCTGTCAATTTGGGTGCAGAATGCCTATGTATGTATGGATGCTGTCTCTTGGAAACAGGCTGTTTTGGGATGCTTCATGTGCTTGCAAGCTGGCTGTGTGCTGTTTCCAGGTGTACTAAAGTCTCTCTGATTCCTCCTTTAGTCTTGGGGTCAAGGTGAGTAGTTCCTGCAGTTCCACATTTGGGCAGTTTTCTCTGCTCAAAATAATGTGGTTGGTTGGCTTTGTTCTGGACTGAGAAAATGAAGGCCACCCAAATTCTGTGATGCCTTTTTGCTTGGACTGCAGAAGAAGACAAAGAGTATGGCCACAAAGCCAATCTGTGCAGCTGCCAGTTGCTGAGAGGTGAGAGGGGGTCTGCCAGTGTTGCCTTGTGTTTGAGGGTCCGTGGATTAGTGGCAGATACTGTCATGTGTTTGGGTAAGGGATCCAACAAACTCCTCAGGGCAAATGTTCTGCCAGTGGCCTGGAAAACTGGCTTGGCAGTATGGGGTATTAAACATCAATCCTGGGCCTACACCAGTTTTTAGTTTTGTCAGGGTGCTCCCAATTTCTGAAACCAACAACTTTTCTTTTGGATCTTGTCAGTCTCTTGGTTTTGTTTCCAGCTGTTTTTATCTTCTGTCTTTGATAGGATCCTTCTGCAAAGCAGTCTGTGGGATCAGCACAGTTTAGGTGATCAACCTCCCCACACTAAGCAATGATTAGGTGTTGGGTCTCCTGCTTTAGGAGTGTGGCTTGAAAGGTGGTTTGTTTTGTCCTGGGCTGTGACCACATGTGTTGTCTGCTGGGTCACAGTATGGTTACTTTTGGATAATTTTTCATGGCTAATCCTGTACCAGGTGCACGCATTTCTTGGATTAACTCTGGGAGGTTTGGAGCTGACCTGGGAGCAGATGCTGCGGAGGCGAGCCAGCCTCACGTGTGTGGCTGCTCTTGCGTGTGAGCTGCTCTCAGGCAGATTCCCAAAAGCAGAGGATTGCTCTGCAAGGTTTGTTGTCTGAACTCAGCTCTGGAACTCTGTGATAAAATGAAACCCAGAGATGATTTCCTCTGATAGCGTGCATTTGGATTTTGTTTGGCCCGTCACTGCCGAGCTGCAGTGTTTGTTCATTCGGCAGTACTTTTGTCATGAAGATAGTTCCTACTGAGTGGACTCCAGGTGTGGACTAGACTATAAAACCTTCCCAGGTTTGTTTCTATACAATCAAATCTTGTCTGCAGTTAGTGAAGTGGCTGCTTAAGCCTGACTAGGGCATTTGCTAGTGACTCTCTAAAAGAAGAGCTTCTCACTTATGAAATGAGAACTCTTTTAATTATCAGATACATATTATTCCCCAGTGCCTCATGGAAGTGCCTGCCCTGCAACTCATTCATTAGTGGGAAAGGGAGGGGGATAAAAATAAACTTGCCTCATGTGGTGGCTGGAGACTTGCTGATCTTTGTGAGGAATTTTTTGGGTGGGAAGATGTGATGTGATGTCCTCATTTGCCAGCTGTCTCCTTGCCTTCAAATGCTTTGTCCATGCAGCAGCGGCTGTCCTGCGACGCTGGCCGCTCCATTAAGCGTTGTCTTAATGGCTTGTGTTCTGCACAGTTGTGTGAAATGCACATTAATGGAGACAGCTTAATGCCATCACCCTGAAGTAATGAATTGGTATGGATTGCCATTACCATTACAGCGCAGTTAAAAGCTGTGTTTGTTTCCGATTTACATTTCCCAGCCTTGTAAGCAGATGGGTTTTCAGGCCACGCAGTTGGAAGGAACCTGGCAATTCAGCTGCAACCTCCTTATTACAGTGTTCATACAAATAGCAGCTCTGGGGGGTGTTTTGTTAACTCAGACCAGTTAAACAATGCATTTCAGTTGATCACGATACTGCAGACTGTATTCAGGGATCACTGTAAATCCAGTGTATCCTATAAAAAGCTGGAAATGTATTGTCTATGTAATACAACTTCATACAGCTGCCCTTGACAAAAATGGACTCCATTCAATATTTCTGTTGTAAAAGTACCTGTATCCCTATAACTTCATGTGGATTTATATAAAAAGATAACTTGAGAGTACTGGGAGAGTGTGGGGTAGTTAAGTTTTGTGAAACTAAATGTATTCATTTTCCAATGAAAGTGCAAAGTATCTCCTGCTTTTCCAAAAGGCTTCATTGTCTTGAGTATTTGCCTCTCTGGCTCCCAGAGTGTTGCCAGCATAGCTGGTGCTCCTGCCATTAGTAAAGCTGAAACATGGTGAGCTCTGGATGAGCAGCTGAATTGCAACGGATCACTTTAGACAGTGATTTTTTTGCTTTTTCCATTTCATAGGCTGCCTCATCGATCTCCTCTTGATCCTGTAAAGACAGGAGCACTCAGCCCACTTTCTGGGCTTTGAGTCCATACCAACAGATCTGTAGGTCACTGCTTTAGAGGGTGATGCTGTCTTGTACCACCTATAGATTTTTTTGCTTAGCATGTCAATGCCTGGGCCTTTTATTCCCTGTGGCTTTTACCAAGCGGAGGACAAATATTCTTTTCCTCATAATTTGCTTTTTGCTCATGATGTTTCTTTTGCTTTCTCTCTTCTGCTTAGGTTGCTTTGAATGTTGCATTAAGTGCCTAGGAGGAGTGCCATATGCTTCGCTTGTGGCAACCATTCTCTGCTTCTCGGGGGTAGCGTTGTTTTGTGGCTGTGGCCACGTGGCGCTCACGGGAACCGTGTCTATCCTCGAGCAGCACTTCTCCACGACTGCCAGTGACCATGCTTTGCTGACTGAAGTGTAAGTATGCCTCCCATTCCCATTAGTCATCATAACAACCTCATGCTAAATGAGTAGAGATGGATTCAGACCTCAGTCTCCACCCCTTAGTATTAGGTTGCTTGTTTTTGTAACAACACTTGATCATTTACTGGTGTTCACATGCAAAGAACCTGAGTGTGTATCCTGGTACTCCTGTTTATATTGGGACCAGTACTATTTAATATCCTCATCAGTACCACAGACAGTGGAACTGAGTGCACCCCCAGCTGCTTTGCAGATGACACCCAAGCTGAGCGGAGCAGTTTGCTTACCTGAAAGGAAGGATGCCACTCAGAGGGACCTTGAAAGCCTTGAGGAGTGGGACTGTGTGAACCTCATGATGTTCACCAGCAGCAAGTGCAAGGGGCTGCAGGTGGGTCAGGGCAATGCCCAGTATCAACACATGCTGGCAGATGAAGGGATTGAGAGCAGCCTTCTCAAGCACCATCAAGGAGGACTTGAGGGTGCTGTTGGATGAAAAACTGAATATGAGCTGGAAATGTGCACTCACAGCCCAGGAAGCCAATTATATCCTGGGCTGCATCCAAAGCAGTGACCAGCAGGGTGGGGGAGGGGTTTCTGCCCCTCTGCTCTGGTGAGACCCCACCTGGCATGCTGCATCCAGGTCTGGGTGTGCTCAGCACAGGAAAGACATGGATCTGTTGGAGTGACTCCAAAGGGGGCCACAAAGATGATGACAGGCTGAGAGTTGGAGCTGTTTAGCCTGGAGAAGAGAAAGCTCTGGGGATACCTTACAGCAGCCTTCCAATACCTGAAGGGACCTACAAGAGAGCTGAAGAGTGACTTGTACCAGGGCCTGTTGTAACAGAACAAGGGGTAACCATTTTATTTTAGGAGTAGATTTAGTTTTTGTTGATGACATAAAGTTGGAAGAGATGTCAGGAATAACAGGGAAGCATGGTTCTGTCCATCTCTCTTAAGAAGAAGCTGGACTGGTATATGAGAAAAAGACTGGAAAGATCTGCAAATGTAGCCTTTGGACATGACCACAGATGAAATATTTGGGTCTTTTATGTTCCCAAGGCTTCTCTGTGAGACCAGAGGAAGGCCTGGAGTGCTGCCTTGGGTCCCATGTCCGGCAGCCAGCCTGGCCATGCGTGGCTGTGACGAGGGGCCCCTGTGGTGAGCAGGGTGGGCATGGCACACACAGGAGTGCACGGGCAGCAAGCCAGACAGATGATATTTGAAGACTCTGGTATCAGGGCCCTATGCAGTACACTTAATCCTTATTTTCTTTTTCATTTCTTAATCTTTTTTCTTCTTCTTCAGTTGTCACTGACTCCCTGTATGTTTGGAGGCATAGACCTGGCAGTTTGCTGCATGCCCTCTGAGCATTTCAGGGCTTCCCCTGTCCACAGGACCCTCTATACCCTGACCTGCTCTGGGACTGCTCCCCACTGGGATTCCCCCTTCCAGAACTGCCCACACTCAGTCCCTGGCTGTGGCCCACAGTGTGTCCCCAGCTCCAGGGCATGAGCCACCACAGCCCTGCAGTTAGACACAAAATTTAGTGAGAAAATGTAAGCAGCTGTTCTTCAGCAACGGGGTAACAAAACACCCTGTGCTTGCATCAGTCTCTATTTGAGCAAAGTAGAAGAAATTGCAAAAGCAGCAGTCACAGGCAGCAAATTTTATGTTTTGGAGAGTTGTTGACAATGTTTCTTGTCATGTCAGCACCAGCAGCTGGGGAAATGCATAATTCCTACCAAAGCTGCTCAGAGCTCGGCTCTGTGGAGCCAAGGGGGTGACATGGGAGAAGAGGTGTTAGAAAGGGGTAGATTTGATGCTACAGCAACATAAAAAAAAAAGAGGAAAAAACCCATTAGTAACACACCCTTTGGAATAGACTTTTTTAACCAGTTTTCTTAGTACTAATTTCTGGTAGCATGCATTGAGTCTCTCCTGGACTATTAATGATGGTGAAATGATTTCTTCTATACTCTCTCAAATCCTGAGTTAATTTTTTCGTTCTTTACAGCACAGGTGCAACAGATTTTTCCATCAGTTTGGAAAACAAAGATAACACTTCCCACATAAAATTTTAAATGAGCAATATCATATTTTGATACAAGGGTAACATTTAACTATATAAAGGGCAGTCATCAATTTTCTTTAAGCTGAAACATTCAGGTGCTCTTTGGAGAGCTATGCCAGCAGCTACTTAGTGGAGAGTAGCAAGAATCAGAAAAAAAGTATCTTGAGCAAAGCATATTTATCCTCAGAAAACTGGTAGTGTGGATGTATAAAATTAACCTCTTGGTTCTGTGAATAGCTTCATCCAAAATAACCATCCCAACAATCAAATTCCTTTTAAGAATTTCCAAGGAAATTGTGCTAATAACAAAACATGACTTTTGAAGACCAGAAGTGTTGTATGGAAGATCTAGAATTCTGGTCCTCCAAAACAATGAGCTTTAGATACAGAATCTGATTGATAACATTTAGAAATTATTCTTTTCATCTACCTATTCTAGCTAAAGGAAAAATAATGTTAGAGTGTCATTGCAGATGGTAGATTCTTAAGAAATCAAGAACTTTCACAAATAACATCTGAGGGAAGTGCTTATACCATGTGGCCTGAGATGATCTTCCTCTGAGTGGTTCCAGAGTACCTAAAATGGAAGCATTTCTTAAATAACTCTTCCATTAAAAAAAAATTAACATTTTGAGGCATTCAACACTGCTGTGACTTAAAGCACTGAAACTACCAGCTCACTTGGAACTACCCTTCCAGGCTGTGGAGCAGCCTCAGGAGAAGTCACTGCATGTTTGCTGAGTTTTGTATCAGACAAATATTGCTGAATTCAGAAATTTTTGCAAACTTTAGTTAATCGGATTTCACAGGTGGAAATGGTGAATTTCAGGGACAGCTTCCTTTCCCTAAGCCAAAGGAATGACCACAGAGCCTGGTAGTTCAGTCAGGGGTTTAGCTCCAGGCTTTGCCACTTCAAAGCCCTGCATTGTCCCTGTCAGCCATTCCCAAGTTAGGGGTCAGGAGCAGTAAGAGGAAAAAGAAAACCTCCACAGTGGAGGTGTGAAATTGCAGCTTTCGTGGTGACTAACACCAGTCAGTGTAAGGACTGCAGCACCAAAAGGGGATGCTCAGGTGGGTGCAGGACTAATGCCCATCAGGATTGCCTGCCTGGGAAGGGGCACAGTTTTAACAGTGTTTTCCTGCAGTCTGCTTGCTTAAAATGCTAAGGGGCATTTTGAACTTTGTTTCTAGGAATTGTCTCTCATTTATTATAATTTGAGAGGACTGACTTTGTTTTTATAGTACTGAAATCTAATTATATAATTTCTTTCTTTTCCATTTTAGAATACAGCTAATGCAGTATGTAATTTATGGCATTGCATCATTTTTCTTCTTATATGGCATAATCCTTTTGGCGGAAGGTTTTTATACAACAAGTGCTGTGAAGGAGCTGCATGGAGAGTTCAAAACAACAGCCTGTGGCCGCTGCATCAGTGGAATGGTGAGTGGGAGCAGAAATGGGAACAGCAGGCTTTGCTGGCTAAAACCTGTTGGGCTCGGTTTGACTCCTGGGTTTTGAATAACAGAATGTTGCTGCCTTCTTTTTTTAACTCCTTGTGGGTGATCACAAGGTCAATCCATGTCTTGGTTCTTCTTTGAACTTCAGGGGTGCTTGGTTAAATCAAAACGCTGCAGATGGGCTGGGTGGGGGCTGCTGTGGCCTCCCCTGTCATAAAGCTGAGCCCACTGGTCTAAACTAAACTGAGGACACTGTGAATTTTAAAACACTTAATGTGAGCCCAAATGAAATTCGGGCTTTTAAACATGGAACACTTGAGTGATGCTTAAAGGCAGACTGTAAAATGGCTGTGGTTTGCAGAGCTATTTAAATATCAAACTGTAATGGCTCTGACTTCCATAGTCAATTGTGCTTGAGTGTCTGGATCCTTCCACAAACAGTAATGAATGAATGAAGCTTCAGAGCATCTTTGCACTTGAATCAAGTACTAATTTGCAGATGGCAAAAGGCAGACAGATAGAACAGCGAGGCATTTTCGCAAAGCCTAAACACTTAAAGCCCTAAAGTTACCAGCCATATTCTCTTCAGCATACTTCTGTATTAGAACAAAATTGTAAGCAAAGTTTAACTAAAAATAAAACTTCAGATTCTCACCCACATTGTCCCCAAGGGCACACTCTGCAAGAACAGCCATAACTATGTTTCTGAGAGAAGATTTCAAAGCTATTACCGAAAATCTGAATTCAAAGCTCGTAGTTCTGGAGGAAGCTAAGCAGTATGACAGATCGCCCACGGGAAAGTGTGGGTGAAAAGAGAAGAGGCTTTTGATGTGATTGTTGCATTTTAATATACAGTCTATATCCTGAACTTAAAAAATATGTACTTTCAGCTGGTTAAATACAAAAGAGATGCATGTTTATTTTCATGAGAGTTAGCAATTTTCCACTGTGCTGTTGGGTACTTCCTGAATTTTTCAAGAGCTAATAAAAATAAGGCATCTGATAATTTTCCAGTTAAGCAGCTATTTGCTCAGTTTTTTTCTAGCAAGTATGGTCTTTACCAAGGAGCAAAATTAGATCTAAAGCAGTGTTTTCAAAAGATCCAAAATAAAGTAGAAACATACACATCCGTGCATCTCATCAGTGCAGACAATTGCTTGTGCAGTTGAGTAGTTGCAGGCACATGATTGTCAGCTGCTTATACAAATACCAGTGTGACACATGGAAATATGGCAGAAAAACGTGTTTTCATGTTTGTCCATATTTGTCCTCACAATGGAGGAGAGAATTTACCAGCTGAGGAATGGCTTGGAGCTCTGGTAAGCTGCATTAATGTTTGGTGGTGGCAGGAAAAGTGCCTGTATGCTGCTGTGTAAAACCTTAGGGGTAGAACAAGGTTTGTGAGGAGATAAAATGTTTAACAGACTAGTGACTGCAGCTGGGTACAGGCAACAGGCTTTTGGACATACAGTGACCTTTTGCCACTTTGATCAAGAGCTCCTTTACTTCTTCTTTCCCTACATTACTGAACCAAGTCCTGAAAGGCGGTCCCATCTTGCATCAGGTTGTTACAGAAGATAGACTTCCATCTTCCCTAAATTATTTGTGTTGGCTCTGGTAATGCAGAACAGCCATTTCCCACAGTTATCACATTAAATGTGCGAGTGAGTGTATTTTTTCCTGGCTATTTTAGGATTTAAAGGCTTTGTGCACTTCCTCTCATGCACACTTCCACATACACATATGCAAACTCATGTTTTATGTGTAGTGTATCTACAGAAATCCTTTAACCTGGACCACTTGGTCCTTCCCAAAATTCAAAAGAGGATTTTCAATTCTCACACAAAACATACAGGTCTAGTGTATGGTGCTATATAATGGGAAATATTATTTCATATTCCACTATTCCAGTTGAGTTGTCTATAAATTAAAGTCTAGCTGGGGTTTTATGTGCCATAGTTTTGCAAGAACTTCCACCTCCCCACACACCACCTCCCTTGACTGAAACCTAACCAGTTATTCAGCTTTTTCTCAAATACTTGTAGGGTTGTTCTGGAAAAAACCTGTGGGGATGCAGATTTCCACCACTGCAGCATTAGTTCAGTCCCTTGGTTCTGGTTGAGGCTGAGAATCCTCCCCCCGAGAGCCTTTCCCATCCTTTTTGTTGTCCTCTGGCACACAAATTTTAAGTAAGTGCTTTACCAGTGCTTTACTGAAATTAAAGCCTTTCCAGTCCACCTACAACTAAGAGAGAACAGCCACAGCTAACGCTGAAAAGAGAGCCCAGGAGATGTGACAGCATTCCCCCACCTTCCAAGTGGGATCCAAATCCTGGTCTCACCAGGAGCGGGGAGCTAGGAACTGATGCCAGAGCTACTGTTTCATCACAACACTTTCAAGAGGAGGGAAAAGGGAAGAAGCTTAGTGGGAGGAAAAGCTGGAAATTTTCAAAGCAATCAGTGCTACATCTTTTAATCTAACCAAAGAAAATGCACATAATGTAGTTTTTTTTAAAGAGCAAACCCAAACCAGCAAATTTTAGTGGATAAATCCATGATTCTCTAAGGTGAAGTAATTAATTCTCTGCTTGGCAATGTGTATTAGACCAATTGAATCCTTCTGATCTGCTGTTAACGGTCATGGTATGTTTGCAAAAATAGGTATTTTCAAATGTTACATTCCAAATTGATTTCAATACATCAGGGAGTGTGGGGGAGCTCTGTGAGCATTGATTCACTGTGTGGTTTCGATTTGCAAGTTGTATAGAAATGCTAGTATGTTATAGTTAATTTAAAAGAAACCCTTAAATTGATTTTTGTTGGAATTTATTGGTTTTAGCCTACAACCAGCATCCCTGCTTAGCTAAGAATCTTGAGAAATCAATGGGCTGCTCTTTCATGAGGGCAATCTGTTCACTGAAGCAGGCTGATGAAAGGGAAATGTCTGAATTGCTTTCTCTGTAGCACTTAAGCTACCAAAATATTTGTAAGCAATGAGAATACTGATTTTGTGTGCTTGAAAATCAAATGTTTTCTTACTTGAATTCTGAAAGTATGCTTAGATTACTTTGAAGCATTTTAAAGGAAAATTTAAGTAGTCTTTTCAAAGAATAAACACAAAGTGTTTGTGTTTTCTCTGCCCAGTTTGTTTTCCTCACCTATGTGCTTGGAGTGGCCTGGCTCGGGGTCTTCGGCTTCTCTGCTGTGCCTGTCTTTATGTTCTATAACATCTGGTCAACTTGTGAAGTCATCAAATCTTTTCAGACAAATGTGACGGTTCCAGGGGACCAGATCTGCGTGGACATCAGGCAATACGGTACTCATTTTAATCCTGACTAAATGCTTTAGCCATTCTCCTCGGTCTGTCTTCAGTAGCTTTGTCTCAGCCTTATCAGGTGAATCAAATGCAAAGGCATCTTTTATCTCTGAATGTGCTATTACTTTTCTAATTAATTCACATTACACTGATCTCTTTCCAGATGCAATCAATTTCACTGAACTGACAAGCCACTTATCTGAAATTATTTTGTAGTGGTTTCCAATACTGTAATATTAGGTTTGAAAACAGATCAGCCTCAAAATAAACTGCTTGGAAACAGTGCTGAGAAATGGATAACCAGATTGTGAGGTTTGAACCCATATGCATATATTCTGTTCTTTCAGAAAGCTGTTTTACTTTTGAAGATGAAGTAAATGTCTGAATGTTGTTCTGACAATTACTTTCAGTTAAAAAACTAAGAACCTGCCATTAAAAGTCTGCCATAACTAATAATGAATTAATACTGCTTTCTGATGACATGCAGAAATCTGAGGGAGCAGGGACAATAACTTAAAATAAGGTCAGGCTTTTCATTTCTTAAGGTGAGTTTTTCCTGAAGTTAATCTTTTCAGCTTCCTTTGTGCAGAAGATCTTTTGTTACCATTACTTTTGGCTTCATTCTAGCTAGCATTTTCTAGGAATGTTTCTTTCTTTGGACTAAGTCATTCAAAGCTGAGAAAATGGATTCAAAGTTGAAAAAGTAAGAAAGCTTGGCTTTGCTCTCCTGTCCAGGTAAGTGCAGTAGAAGAAAAGATACACTAATTTTAAAAGCAAGTCTTCAAATCAATTAAACATATACATTCTATTTTAGCAGCTCACAGCGAGAGGCTGGGAAGACATTTTCTTCAGCAGCAAAGCCTAGGAGTGAAGGGAGATGTGCTCCTCCACCTTCCTGCTTCTCCTGGTTGTTTTGCAGCTGTGTTAGTGATAGGGCTGATCAGTAAAAACCATTGGGTTTCAGGGAGTGATGGGAGAGAGCAACTCCCTAACAGCCAACATGTGTCACTGAACTTTCCTCACATTTTTGGGCGGAAACAGTAGCTAAAAGGCTGGAATTGTACATAGCAGTTGCAGAGAAAAAGCTGACTTGGAAGAAAATCCTACAAAACCTTTTTGAAAGCCATGCCATCCTGAGATCATTTCAATGACCTGCTGTGTATAGAGCTGCTAATTCCAACCAGCTGGGTTGAAATGCAAAGTTGTATGGGGAAATAAACTGGGTTTCTCTTAATTCAAATAGCTTTTGCTTAAGCTTTACATTTGTTACAGGCCCAAAAGTTTGTTATTTTAAATCTGCTAGATTCTGTTGACTTTTCAGAATTGCAATCATGTAAGAAAAGTAATTGGGAGTATATGAGGTGTGGCAGACTGAACTTTCTTGTAGCAGTGTTCACTTGATGCTTTTTACTTATTGGAACTAAACCAGAAAAAAATCCTGTAATTCTTCCCTCCAGCTCTGCATTCACACCCTTCCACAGTAGTTTCTTGTTCAAGTAGAATCTCATTTAGTAAGCGTTACCCTGAAAGGTGCCAAGTACCTCTGAGATGCAGATTCTCTCTTCTGTGCTGAGTGGGGGAGTAGGCAGAGTGTGCAACTGGACCCAAAGTGCAAAAACCCAACCAACTGTTTGGCTGCCAGATGGGAAAACCACATCTGAGAACATGTCTTAGCAGCAGCCCTCGGTGTGAGGAGAAGGCAAAACCTGAGGGAGTTGTATGAATTCCTGCTGCCAACTCCAAGCTGTACTGGTCAATGCATGGATGGGAACACAACTGGCAAGTGGGTGAAAAAGATGAGAGGAATAGAAAGTGTGTGTTGATTGCTAAAATTAGTGGTTTCTTTTCTGTGGTATTTCAGGTATTATCCCTTGGAATGCTGTACCTGGCAAAGCCTGTGGCCCAATTTTAGAGAACATCTGCAACACGAATGAGGTACAGAAATGTAACCTGTGTGCAGCTTTTGCCTACAAGTCACTTGGGCACCATGTAATAAGTACTTGATGAAAGTTTTTGGAGAGAACTCATGCTAGTAGTATAAAGAGATTGCTTTAACTGTGACAATGAAGTAATTGTTACATCATCATCAAAAAAAAATTTCATATTTTTATTTTCTAAAGCTTTGCTACCATGCTACAAAGATGGTTTTATTACCCTTATTCTCTAGAACACTTGAAATGTATTTGATGCTATTCTAATCAATTACTTTAATGTTTTTAACGTGTTTTTTTCTCTAGTTCTACATGTCTTATCACCTGTTCATTGTGGCTTGTGCTGGAGCTGGTGCCACTGTCATAGCATTGGTGGGTAGTATTTTTTGTTGTTTTATAATTAAAAATGTTCATTTTAGGCTTAAGATGCTTTAAGATTAAATTTTGTATATATTAAAAGTAGTGATACTAGACATGAAGGAGGGTGAGCTGTAATCACCATTATTTGCTGCTATGATTTGGTAATCACAAGTCAGCAGGTCCCCAACTTTTGCTTTAGGAAGTTACCTTAACCCACCTCCCCCATACTTAGGAAAAAATTATTTGCATGTCTTTTCAAAATCCTACTTCTATCCACTATTTCTGCTTTTATTTCCACTATTTATTTTCATTTTTGTAGTTTATTTGATCAGCTGCTTGTAACCTCTTGGTTTCCTTTGCCTGGAGCCAGGCAGATTGACTGGTCCAACCCTGCAGTGCCCGTGCCAGGTAGCGGCGGGGAGAAGGGACGTTAACAAGATGACTTGTTCCTATGTCTAACGCTTCCTTTAGTGGCCAGCTTCTAACCTTGTGCCAGCCAAGCCCTGGTGTAATACTCACAACTGGCTGACAAAATGGCCTTAGGGCTTGCACTGGGTTATCCTCCCCAGAGAAATGGCAGGTTATTTATTTGCATCTTCACCCTGGAAGGAGCTCAGAGTAACGTCTGTTGTAAAAGTAACGAGAGTTGCCCAAGTGGGCTTGAGCCGTCACCTTGTTGTATCTTACTCTCCTGTATTTTGTTCTCTTCCACCAGCTGATCTACATGATGGCTACTACATATAACTATGCTGTTTTGAAGTTTAAGAGTCGGGAAGATTGCTGCACTAAATTCTAAATTGTATAAGCCCAGTAAAAAGCTGCATTGCGTAGCTTGAAATACCACTGACACCCTAGACTAAAAGTCTAGCTTTTTGAATTTTGTTACAGTAATTGTAAATAGCTTCAGTAAGCATCGTTCAGCTTATCAGATTAATGAAATTACTTCTTGTATATGAACTATGATGTGGATGAGATCTGGCTATTTTTTCATGTTGAGAGGATTCAGTTACTGTAGGGGTGTTTATAAAGCATCCTTCTGAAAAGAGGATGTTTTCATTTCAGGTCTCCACTTGATTTCTAACAGTCATCTCAAACAAATACTGGAACAGTTCAGGGTCAGATGCATTAATTTATTCTTCGCCATGAACACCAAATACAAATACCCCCAAGCATACAAAATATATATGGTGTGAAAGGAAAGGAATAGTAAAGTAGTGCCAGTCTGTGTTGGCAGAGATCAGAAGCCCAGGTATTGTGAATTAATTTGCTTGTATTTCCAAGTGAGTCCATGGATGATGAAATAAATTCTTTTCTCTTACTCTTAAGTGCATGCCAAATGATAGTCTTTCTCTACGAAAATAAATCCTTGTCTTAGTTCTGCGTAAAACAATCACATTCTTTCTTTTGGACCCTGAACTAGTAAGAAACAGCATATACATAGCTTCTGCTCTTGTATGGCTGCACTTTAGTAACTGATTTCTCAGTAGCCAGATCTCAAAAATGTAAGTATGACTGCACAGGAAGCAAAACCATGCATAGATCACAGGGACCTTTTTACAGTGTTGGGGGAAAAAAGAAGGAGAAGCGAATCAATGTTTTCAGATGTAGATGTTTTTGCATGAAGTATGGGCAAAAGAAGCTGGCAAGAGACGAATGTGCAAACTAGAAAAACAAACATAATAATTTTAAAAAAGAGAACCATTTGCTATATACAATATAAAACTCTTCACCTGAGGTTGGACAATGGAAGTTTAAAATGTAGCTATAAAAATACAGGATTAAGACTTCTTAACCCAGACATTGCATGCTTTTGCTTAGTTTTGGACTCATGTTTTGATGTTTAATTTCTCGATGTGTTAATGTAGCCTTGTTCTCGTGAATAAAACAGTTCACAGTTTCAGGTTTTCTTCCAGGGGGAGGGTGGAATTCTCATCTGCTTGTTGGGGGAAAAGACCTGCCGGGCTCTGGGCTTGGATATGCATAAACACCACGACCTTAGAGAGCAGTTCTTCTGAGCACCTCGTAGTTTACAGATTCCGTATATTGCCACGTACAAAACTGTTTTCCTGCTTCCCCCCATTCTGCATTTTAATTGACCCGTACAACTCTGTAGCTCATTTTAATATTGTTGTACTAACTTTCTCTAAATTGTGAATAACCAACTGAATTATTAGCATGCCAAATTCTAGAGATGTTTGAAAAATAGCCTCTGTGCTTGTTTTAATAACAGAATGCTTATTAACGTAGAATAACCTTTTTTTTTGGTCGTTATTTTAAAGAGCGTCTATTAATCTGACTAGCAGCTTGCTTTGCCTCTTGACATGCTCACTCGCCATCATGCTCACCCTTCTCTTCCAGATCCACTTCCTCATGATACTGTCTTCTAACTGGGCCTACTTAAAGGATGCAAGCAAAATGCAGGCCTACCAAGATATCAAAGCAAAAGAAGAGCAGGAGCTTCAGGATATCCAGTCTCGGTCAAAAGAGCAACTCAATTCTTACACATAAATGTTTGCCACAGTAATTCAGAAGAGTTCTGTAGCTCTGACAAATCAGCAAATAGCTGCTCTGCAGTACAGATGTGTGTCTAGCAAACAAAATTAGAGAGAAGTGTAAAAGCTTCACATTCCAGCTCCTGGAAAACTTTTTTAGGGAAATCGTCCCATGGGTAATCTTCCATCCTTTCTAAAAGAGAATGGAGGGTTTATTCCAGGCATTTTAAAAGGCAACACTTTACAAAAAGTGACCAAATTATTCTTCTTCAAGACTTGGTATTTAATATTTGACTTGTTCTAGAGCATGATGCCCTGCACAAAACGGTGGCAGGCGCCCCAGCCGAGCAGGCAGCAGATCTGTGCAGACCTCGGGCACACGCACGGTGTGACTGAGCACCTCCCAAAGGAACCCGTGCCCAGCTGGGATTTCTGAGAGGAGCTGGTGTGTGTGTGTGATGGCACAGCTGCAGCACCTCCCAGGCTGCAGGGGGGCTGTCTGGGAACGCCCCGTACCTGGGCCATGGGAGCAGCTCCACTCCTGTGCCACACGCTGCCACCATCATGTCCCTGTGCTCACCTGAGGGTCGAGCAGATCTCCCAAGTTCTAATCTTTTTATTAACTATTTAATGGAATGTAGATCCCTGGATCTGGATAATGATCCCCTTCTTTGAAAATAAATGTCAGCTTTGCCTTAATATTTATTTTCTATAAATGTCTTAGCATTTATATAGTGGCGGGAGACCATTATCCTACATTTTAAGTAAGTGAAAGTGTTACCTTATTAAAATGACACTGATCTGACAATTCCAAATGAGCGGATGAGAAAGTTTGCAGAGTTTTACACAAACAATAAAATTTGCAGCCATAAAGATAATACAGGATGTCCACCTTTCTCTATCTTGGTGCTTAGCAAATTTATAGTCAGTGCTTACGTGTTTTCCTTTTTACAAATTAATTAGCACACTAAGAAAACGTGGTGTTCAGAAAAAAAAAAAAAACAACAACTGGTGCCATTTTAAAGTCATTTCCCATAGAAGTCTGCCTTCTAATTAATGTTTTTTTTCAGAAGCATTCAGTGATATCTTGAGTATTAGTGATGGTATATTTGGTGTTT